>JAJJMC010015859.1:15904587-15985231 GCA_023531435.1 Papaver californicum
GCCCACAGAGAGTGCCCTACACGTGAGGGGGCGTGTGAAGGATAATAGTCCCACATTGCTAATATCCCTATAATAAACTTAAAATATAATATGAAAGGGCCACTCCACTCATTGCCAATTGGTTGTGAGTTGGATGCCCGCAAACTTTAACACTTACTATTAATTGGGTTCTATATTCTCAGCATTCTTCATCTTTGTCCTCTTTGTGCAAGCAAATTGTGATTTCTTTACATTACATCCAATATGGAATCTATTTCCCTTATTCTCTATTAGAACCTGTAGATGCTAATACGTAAACATTAGCAGAGAGATTACTTTTGCTTTGATAAAGATCCCATCTAGCACTGAATTGCATACTTTGATTGAGTTCACAATTGCATACTCCAAGGACCTTTTTGCAGGACTACCAACTCATTCATATTAATCGGGTCACGAATCGTACGTGGCCGTGAGTTAAGAGAACACCTCTCTACCAAACACGCCCAGCATATGGGGGCAAGAGAACACCTTTCTGGCTACCAAATCGTACAAGTCTCGATCCCGGGGCTGCTATCCTTTCCGGGATCCAAAGTGCGTGTCATACGTAACAAGTAAAGTAAACGTGGCTTGACCAACCACCATTCGTCTCATGCTTTTTTGCCAGCCGAAATCTCGCGATCAGCCGGTCAAGCACTCGGGTGCAGTGCACATACACGCACTCTTTCCATTTTATTCTGGTTGGATTTGAAGTTATGATTATCATCATCACGACGGTATCTAAATCTAGAACATTAAATTGATTCTCAACCAGCTGTTAGATTCTCTTTCTATTCTCAACCAGCTGTTAGATTCTCTTTCTATCTCTCTGCCGTACGATTCAAATCACATTTGGAATTTAATTCTCACAAGAATTGAATACTTCAACTGAAAATCGTCAAATTCGGAAAACCAACTCAAAAATGGCATGTAATAATTTTTTCACTTCCCGGGTAAATCATAATCGTCATCGTCATCATACGGTTATATAGTTATAGCAATATCTACGTTTTTCGATTTCAAAGGTGATGCCTTTGAATACTTGTGTCTTTAAAGTTTAGGGATACCCATCCCATCATCATCAGCATCAAATAGAAGGAGATACATTAGCAACGCCATGGCGCCGAGTATACAGAAAGATGGAATTGATAAAGAATTATCAAGAATAATAAACTGTAATTTGGATCATGTATCTGCAAGGCGTCGTTCTCGTGAAGCATTTAAAGATATTCAGCTTGGAATTGATCATTGCTTATTTAAGGTTTCTGTTTGCAATTTTATTTATATGTTATCTTCAATTTCCTATAATTGATTAAATGAGATGCCTTTCCAGAACATCTGATGAAATTGGAATGAGACAGAGAAATTAGATTAGCTTAATAGAATAAAACTTAGATGGATAACATTACTCTTAAATTGCTATTACTTGACCTCAATTTATCCTTCTTGGGCCTACTATTAGCAGCTACATTGGCCAATAATTTGCCGGTGTTGTTGCTCCTTTTGTAAATGATTGTGGAATGTTCATGTTTTGGTAATCCTTTGTTGACACCAATCATGTTCTTTTTATTGTGTTTCAGTTCAAAGATGATGGTTTGAAGACGAAAGAGGTACGCGTTTTACAATGAGTACATTAAAATTTGATTTACACCGGCTTTTGTTTTCCCTCATTCTGTGATGCTAAACTGCATAATTTTTCAAAGCAGAGTTTCCGAAGATGTAAATCAGCATCAAGATGCACTTGTGAGATGTCAGGATAACAACTTTCTTAGCATACAGAAACCACCATTTGGTTTAAGAAAATTAAAAAAAGAACCCACTCTTAGAATCCTAAAGGCTAAAGTAACTTCAATTGCGAAGAAATTTGCTATTCGCACCTCTTTATCATATGTTTGATTGGTGTCCTTGTTTATTTGTGGGGCAAATCAATAGGGGATACTTGTTGAAACTCTTAGCTTAAAATTTGCATTACCAACAGATTGAATCCATATGGCTTCCTTGTAATGGTGTTGTTTAATAAATTTATCATGTGAAGTTGATCATTTTAGATGCCTTTATACAGTTGTATGAGGTGAATTCTAGAGGAATCGAGATTTCTCTAAAAGCTGGCTTCCACAGACCTCCCCTGTGAAAGCCATTGTTTGCTTTTGTCACGGACTCACGGTTATGGGGACACTTGTACATTTTTCGTTGAAGGTATGTAGTTCTTGTCAATTTGTTTATTCAGCAAGTTTTCTACTATCCTTGTTTTTGGAAATAACTCGCACTTATTGATTCCCGTTTACTGCTTACAGGAATCGCCAGGAAGTTAGCATCATCTGGATATGGAGTTTATGCTATGGATTACCCTGGATTTGGTCTTTCTGAAGGTCTTCATGGCTACATATCTAGTTTTGACGGACTTGTAGATGATGTCATCGAGCATTATTCTAAAGTTAAAGGTGTGGTAATTACCGAAACACTAGCTTTTGAATCTGATACTGAATATCTCTCTGCTGACTTTGGGTGGCTTTGTATGGCAGAAAATATGGAGTCCCAAAACATACCAAGTTTCCTGTTTGGACAATCTATGGGAGGAGCAGTTGCTCTAAAGGTGCACCTAAAACAACCTAATGCATGGAATGGGGCTGTTCTTGTCGCGCCGATGTGTAAAGTACTTTCACAAACCTAAAACTATATGTTGCGACTTATTCAATTGGACACTCGGATTTAATTTAACTGTTTTCTACTTAGATTGCAGAGGATATGGTTCCCCCACTATTGGTGAAACAGTTGCTTATCGCTGTAGCTAATGTCCTCCCCAAATCAAAATTGGTTCCTGAAAAGGATATAGGAGAGATGGCATTTAGGGACTTGGAAAAGAGGAAACTGGTAGGTCTATTCTTGCTATTAACTATTTCTGCCCATATTAATTGTTGCCTGTCTCACAAACTCACAAATCGCATACATTTCCTTGAGTTGAATTTTGGTAACTTTTTTCGTCTTTGATGAGTGCAGGCAAAATATAATGTTATCGCCTACAGAGATAAACCACGGCTAAGGACTGCTCTAGAGTTGCTTCGGACTACCGATGAAATAGAACGTCGTATGGAAGAGGTATGAAATGCCCTGTCATAACTTTGGTGGCATAAATGATACTACCTCCGTTTCAACAAAAATGTTACTATCATTTTTTCATTTTGGCCAAAATGAAGGCCAAAATGAAAAAGTGATAGTAACACTGAATCAGAGGGAGTATATTTTAAATGAGAGGATTAGACCCATGAAGTCATATAGCTTACTGCCCGTGCTATGCTTTGCAGGTTTCTCTGCCTATATTAATCTTGCATGGGGAGAGTGATATTGTAACTGATCCGTCTGTTAGCAAAGCTTTGTATGATGAAGCAAAAAGTTCGGACAAAAAACTTCATCTAATAATGAATGCTTCTCATTCTCTTCTTGAAGGTGAGCCAGATGATAGCTTTTAATGAAATCATATGTTGGCTAGATGAGCGCAGCATCAAGAAAACCTAGTGTTAACCAATTTTTTCATTCTTTCATTTTCTGTACAATAATCCAACACTACCAGATGCTGTAATTATCTATTCGAACACAAGTGAAGTTATTTTTATTCTCTGAAGATAGAGTATCTACCTTTGCGTTGATTTTGAATAATGCAGTATCATTTGGTTAACCGAAGGAACAATTGAGTTCATGTGATGGACACTTTATGTTGAACTTATATTCCTGCAAGAGCAGCAAGACATGGCTAAGACCTAGAACAAAGTAAGGAGAAAGTAAAATACAACTTCCGATAGAAGGGAGGGAACTGATCTGAACTCGCATAAGATGAATTCATGATGATAGATGCAGCAAAACAGCTGAAATCTACTTGACAAGAGGAGAATGAGAATCAAGCCAAGACAGAATATCTTTGAGGACTGTTAAAATCCTTTCATCAGGTTCGCCTTCTAGAATACAGTGATAACCTTCTGGATATAGCTTCAGGGTCTTGTCTTTACAAGAAGCCTTCTCATATAAGAACTTGCTAATTAATGGGTCTGTTACTTTATCTTCTGCTCCGTGATGAAACCTAGAACAACAAAAGGAAATACACCAAGTGATTAACCGGGTGAATTTTGTTTCACAACTAATCTTAGACCCACTGGATCGAAGAACGAGAGAGCTTCCAGAGATCGAAAAAACCACTGACCTTATCCACCTGTGACTCGATATCCTGAGTTGCATTCAAGAGTTCAACTGCAGTCTTTAGCCGCGTTCGATCAGAGTATGAGATCACGTTGTAGACAGCCTTTAAAAAGGTTGAATTGGAACGCCGTTAGTGTTTCATTTTCCTACTTCTACAACCTTTAATGAAGTAAGCACCAATCAACTAACCAATTTCTTTTTTACGGGGTCTCTGAACATTACCTCTGATAAATCCTTCTCAGGTACCCATTTGCTTTTGGTAGTACATTAGACAAGAGAGTCAAGACCGTTAAACATGCTGGCGATGGTTTCATATCATCTTTAATCTACGGTTTTTTCAACAGCACAATTGTTACTAAAATGTTTCCATAATCATAATAAAACGAATAAAGCTTGTAACTTTGCTTACTTTACACATTGGAGCAACAAGAATGACTCCATCCCAAGCATTTGGCTGCTTTAGATGAGCCTTGATAGCAACGGCTCCTCCCATTGACTGCCCTAATAAAAATCGAGGCAATCCTTTCGCTTCCGTCTTTCTGTTGCAAGACATATCATGAAACAATCAACACTTCACACCTCTCTTGCTACACGAAATTTACAAGATTTTCACTCAGTAGTACACTACTAGTACCACACCTTTAATGATGTTAAACCTTTCAATGACATTATCGACCAAATCATCGAAACTCGATATGTAACCGTGCAAGCCTTCAGAAAGACCAAAACCTGGATGGTACAACTGCATAGACTCCATACCCAGAACCAGCAATTGCACTAGCAATTCCTGAAAATCTCTGAAACCCACATTTAGCATCATCTAAACCCCATTCTCTTCAGTCTTCACAGTGTGTTATAACTTGAAATGAAGCTCTAATAGAGAGAAGAAAATGTACCTTCAAAGAAGAATGTACAAGTGTCACCGTATCCATGACAGATATAAACAATACCCTTCATTTGATAATTAGATTTTGGTAACCAGCTCTTGCAAAAAATCTGTAAACCCTTTGAATTTCTCTCAAACCACTGTACCGAAATTTTCCGTACACTTAACTGGCGACCAAAAACTAATTAGGGGTGACTTTTTTAATCCAATCCCATGGATGTGGCTAAGGGGTAACCTAGGGATATGTAAAAATACTAAAGTACCCTTTCACTAATCAAATAATTACCAAAAAACCTTTCACTAATAATTACCAAAATTCCATGTTTGAGAAATGGTCTATTGCTCTTCGTGGTTGTATTAAACTACCGATATCTGCAACAAATTTAGTGATAATCGGTAGTTTTGTATAGGGTTAAACTTCCGATTGTTAAATTTAGTGGTTCCTCAAACATCGACCATAATCAGTAGTTATAATTTGGTCATAAACTACCGATTATATTCCTGTACCCAAATTTAGTCATAATCAATAGTTAATTTTTTTATGTAACTACCGATTGTACGTGTGTCCGTAGATTTTTCTGTTCCATTTTTTATGCACAATCGGTAGATTATGTTAAGCCCAAGCTACCGTTATGCACAATCGGTAGTTAAGTTGATTTTTAGACTACCGATTATGCACAATCGGTAGTTACGTCGTTTTTTTAACTACCGATTATGAACAATTGGGTGAGTTTAATGTACTTTGTCTACCGATTATATACTGATTAAACGGTGTCTTGTAGACAAAACACTGCTGAACTTTCGAGAATAAGAGTGGACCAACGCCGACGTGAAACCATTTCATTGAATCGAAAAGGCATACATCGCGTAACATTAAAGGAAATGAAATACAATAAATCATTAGATTACACTTAAACACTTAAGCATATAGGTTGAAATGGTACAAGGTACTTTCTTCCAAGATGCGATAGCAATCCTCATGCATAAACGTCTTCCATGGATAGTTTCATATTTGTCGAGAGCCATCACCCACTTAAAAAAACAAATCAATTATAAGTTTGTATGTTTGAAAACTTTTTTTAATGAACGACTTATTAATTGACACACTTACTCTTGTCACACTAGATTCGGTGGGATGAGCTTCTTTTACAACTTTCATTTCCTGTTTCAAAGCTTCCAATCGTTCAAACAACTTCTCAAACCTTTTCTTAATGACTTTGAACGTCCTACAATTTTGATTTCCGTCTAATCCCACAAGAATCTTAAACAAATGTTTCCACCAAGAATCGGATGTCTGATCCACCATCCAATCTTCATTAACGGGTTCGTTATTTTGGGTAATGTACTCTCTTTCGTACTCGTGCGTTGTGATCGTAACCCACGATCTAACAATGACAACATCTTCATCAGTAGTGTATGGAGTTACCATATTTAGTGCTTCAAAGGGCCGGGTGAGAATGAGTTGGAAAATGAAAATGAGAATGAGAATGAGATTGAAAGGGATGGGGGAGATTGAGAATGAAAGGGATAGGTGAGAATGAGAATTACCTTGA
Organism: Papaver californicum; assembly: GCA_023531435.1. Lineage (NCBI taxonomy): Eukaryota > Viridiplantae > Streptophyta > Magnoliopsida > Ranunculales > Papaveraceae > Papaver > Papaver californicum. Next base: position 15,911,230 of record JAJJMC010015859.1, read on the forward strand.
AAGGGATAGTTTCCTTTTAAAGTGTTTAATTACCAACGACTAGTTTTTCAAAAAAAAAAAAGCCGTTGGGTTAGTTATGATAATTGGTAGTTTAAGAATTTCTTAAACTACCAATTCTGCTTGTACAAAATGTTAATTTTTTTTTTAAAAAATTCGATTTTCAATTTGGGGCTACTTATGATAATCGGTAGTTTAAGAATTTCTTAAACTACCGATTGTGCTTGTACAAAATGTTGAAATTTTTTTAAAAAAATTTGATTTCCAATTTGGGGCTACTTATGATAATCGGTAGTTTAAGAATTTCTTAAACTACCGATTGTGCTTGTACAAAATTTTGAATTTTTTTTTAAAAAATTTGATTTCCAATTTGGGGCTACTTATGATAATCGGTAGTTTAAGAATTTCTTAAACTACCGATTGTGCTTGTACAAATTGTTGAAATTTTTTAAAAAAATTCGATTTCCAATTTGGGGCTACTTATGATAATTGGTAGTTTAAGAAAAATTTAAACTACCGATTGTGCTTGTACAAAATGTTGAAATTTTTTAAAAAATTTCGATTTCCAATTTGGGGCTACTTATGATAATCGGTAGTTTAAGAAAAATTTAAACTACCGATTGTGCTTGTACAAAATGTTGAAATTTTTAAAAATATTTCGATTTCCAATTTAGGGCTACTTATGATAGTATGTAGTTTAAGAATTTCTAAAACTACCGATTGTGCTTGTACAAAATGTTGAAAATTCTTAAAAAAATTTCGATTTCCAATTTGGGGCTACTTATGGTAATCGATGGTTTAAAATTTTCTAAAACTACCGATTGTGCTTGTACAAAATGTTGAATTTTTTTTTTTAAAAATTCGATTTACAATTTGAGACTACTTATGATAATCGGTGGTTTAAGAATTTCTAAAACTACCGATTGTGCTTGTACAAAATGTTGAAATTTTTTAAAAAATTTCGATTTCCAATTTGGGGCTACTTATGATAATCGGTAGTTTAAGAAAAATTTAAACTACCGATTGTGCTTGTACAAAATGTTAAATTTTTTTTAAAAATTTCGAATCCCAATTTGGGGCTACTTATGATAATCGATAGTTTAAGAAAAATTTAAACTACCGATTATGAGTGTTCAGGAATTTTGAAAAAATTGCGATTTCCAATTTGGGACAACTTTCATAATCGGTAGTTTATAAAAAATTTAAACTACCGATTACGGTGGAATCGGTAGATATATTACTCCATTATCCACCGATTATCATACGTCCATGGAATTAAATTCATGCAAAAAATGATTTTTTTTTTGTTAACGATCATAAAACATTGCATTAATATTTTTTTTGTATACATTTATGTTCAAAATATATATTCAAAATCAACTGTTTACCATCCTAGTTCAAATCAATTACGTTCTTTACTGAGCTTGTTAAACGATCCCAATGCTTCATGTTGGACTCGTATTGCTTCAACCACTCCTTACAATGGTTAGTTGGGAAGTAATCCGACCACCTAGTCAATGGAGGTAATGGACAATCATCCGTTAAACTTAAACCGATAAAATGATTGCCATTAACAAAAGCCATAATGATTCGTCTATCCTTGACCGACTCATCACACACCGTCCTTGTGGGTGTAAATGTGACACTAAATTCTGATGAAGGAGGACAGAAAAAATGTACCACGCAGTTCAATACATCCGCTAAAAGATACCCACATATCGGTATTACCATCCAATACCTGGATCCGACCACCTCCAATCCGTTTCGACATTTTACATGAGTATATAACTCTTTGAACTCTTGTTCTCTGCCGTGTCTATTTCCTTCTCTCATCATTTCAATATAAAATTCTTTATCCTCCAATAATTGTGCGGCCATCTTATTTCTTAAATATTGCCATTGGGTGATATTCTCGGTAACCGCCTCACTAAAGTCTCCTATTTGTTTCAAAGCAACGTGGAAACCACAATTGCCATCCTCATCGACATCGTCGGTGGAAAAAACAAATGGTATAATGAGTAGAGGGAGTTGTTCCAAATACTCATCCTGTATAGGTTGGGTTTGACTTAGCTGGGAAGGAATCGTAGAGACCTTAGCTTTTACTTGTCGTGAACTTGGTCCACCTCGATCCTTCCTTGGACGACCCCTTTTCGCTGGAGCCGGCAAATCTTCATACTCAACTTCAGTATGTTCAGCCTAGAAAGGTAGATGACTAGATAACCATTCCTTCAACTTTTTTCTTTGAATTGACCTCGGCTTTTTCGGTATTCGGCCTACCCATCGCCTTTCCTTTTATTGGTTCCTGAACAACCTTTTGATAGGGGTGAAGGGCTTCCTCTAAATAGTGCATCAATATTTGCTTTTGTGCCCCATTTGACGTAGAGTAACGCTCGAGTATTCGTGCAAATATTTCCATCTCCACGAACGACGCACCATCAACCGTCGGGGTGCTTGGAGTGAAAGTTAATTGCTTCCAAAAGGGATGAATATCATTAATGTCAATCACTTCAATATACCTTCCAAGCATGTGACGACACGGGAGTCCAATACCTATCATCGTCTTGCAGTTGCAAACCGTAGTCTCATCATCGTGATCTCTGTACAACTCCAATTGTTTTATCATGAAATTTATTGGCCACCAAGAAACTTTGTAAACTATACCCCATAGAAGATTTTTATGTTTTAAATGTGCCAAAGGGAATCTATGCAGACTTTTTTCCATTGAACCATAAATCTTAGTGAGGTCACGATTGGTGAACTCATGGATTGCTTCTTGGACCGACACGACCCCATTTTGGCTACCGACTAGTATTTTCTTTAATCGGCCATGGGACCCCTCTGCACTGCTTGTTGCCTCGTTCTTGAAGTTCCGATATTCATATGTCCATCCAACACAAACCTATCATAATGCGGTCCTAACCATTGTGATTTGCAATACTTAACTGGTTTGGGATAGTTCTTGCCCCATTCATCCTCAAAGTTCTTCAAGTTGTATTCATAAACTTCCTCTGCCATCGACCAAACTATCTTATCCCATGCTTTTAGAAATAAAGACCACTTTATTCCATCCTCGATCCACTTTTCATCCGCCAACCTTTTCTCTTCTTCTCGTTCTTCCACGGTTAGTTTACTAATACATTCATCCTCTTCCTTGGACCTCTTGGTACCTTTGTTTCGTTTTTTAGTTTGGATATGATGTCTGCAATTGGATTTGATGTTGCATTGAATGTGCCACGTACAAAGCAAATTCTGGGCTTCCGGAAACACTACCTATATTGCATTCATCAAGGCTGTATCGTTATCCGTTACAATAACCATTGGAAAATGCTCGCCATTATAAATCGACCTTAATGCTTGCAACATCCAAATGAAACTCACATCGTTCTCATCATCCATTAAACCCCAAGCCACCGCAAATGTGCATTTGTCTGAAATGTGGCAAGCGATGTTCAACAACGACATGTTGTACCTGTTTGTCTTGTAAGTAGCATCTATCAGCAAAATTTGATGAAAGCATTGAGACAATTGGATCATCTTCGGATGTGCCAAGAAAATAAGAATCACCTTACCATCCCTTTCTTCTTTTCTCAACGTGTAATTGTGTTTCTCGGCTAACCACTCTGGTTGTTTCATAACCATTCGACCATCCCATTCCGTCCTTTTGATCGTTGCTAGCGCCGAATAAATTGTAGAAAACGAAGACAAGTTGTTGGGGTCGTCCGCCTTTATCTTATGTAGGATTGCACTCGCTTTCATTACGGTCCTTATAGACTTCACCATCTCCATTTCCTTTGGTTTTAACTTGGAAACCATTACGTGCCCAACAAGATTTTCTGGATCTTCGTGGTTGTGACGACCATTAGCAACTCTAAACATTTTTCATACTTTTCCTTTCTTACCTTCGGGCTTAAGGAAGATAATCTTAAATGGGCATCCAATCTTCTTTGAATTACCTCGGTTTATCCTCTCCGTATTCTTTACGTATTTATAATCTTTCCCATATGACTCTTTCGCTCGCCACCTCTCTCATAAATCATTTCAAATCGATCAACTTTCACGCAATTGTTCTGAACTACAATACACATCTTCTCTTTTGCCTTGTTGAGAAGCCATTCCTTTGCCTCCGCCTTACTTCCAAATGTCTTAATGCGCATATAAAAAAACAAATATCATAAGCCTAACCATGTAACATACATTCTTAGAACAATTTAAGGGTGGGTAGGTCGCGTACCAAATTATTTGCATAGTGTAGGGAAGTATCAGGACCCTCGTATGAAACAAGATTAACCCATTCAATAATCTACGTAAAATAGCAATGAGTTAGACAATGATAATCGGTAGTTAATTATGTTCACTTACTACCATTACCAACAATCGGTAGTTAATAATATTCCCGTGCTACCGATTATCTACAATCGGTAGGTAATATGTATTCCTAAACTACCGATTGTAGGAAGAAATCAAGTCAAGTCATGTACACATATAATCGGAGGTTTAGTGTGTTACACCACTACCGATTATAATACAACCGGTAGGTAACTATATGACATTAACTACCGATTATAAAGTTTGCAAAATAATATCTTTGTAGGTTTTAAGAAATTCAGTTTTGGGGCGACTAACACAATCGGGAGATAATAAGTTCTCCTAAACTACCGATTATGCAAACAGAAATTAAAAAAATTCAATTTGGGGCGACTAACATAATCGGTAGTCAATAAGTTTTCCTAAGCTACCGATATGTAAAAATAAATTTAAAAAAAATCAATTTGGGGATTTTATATAATCGGTAGGTAGTAATCTTCACGAGACTACCGATTGTTCAATTATTTTGGAACAGACATATAATCGGTAGTTTATGGAGTAACTACCGATTATGGGACGTCCATGGCATTAAATGCATGCAAAAATGAATGTTTTTTTGTTGCCGATCACATACAAACGCATACAAATTGGGTTTTGAGCTTCTTAACACAATACCTGATTGTTTGATGCATTATTATCTTCATTTTGATGTGATTCATCGTCTAGGTTTTCTTCCACATCAAAATTTGGATCATCCAACAAATAACCCAAATCGTCGTCTCTAAACGTATTTGAACCTTCAATATTATGTTCTTCATGTTCAATCCCACCTCTTCCTCGTACCATCCATGTTTGTGATTGAATTTAGGTAAAATCTGATTTCCCAAAAATTCTTTTTTTTCTTCCTCTTTAACACACTCTCTATTTCTATTCTAAACCTAAAACTCAAATTCATCATCTAACACTAATTATAACCAACTTAATTAACTAATTAATCAAAATTAACACTAATTAATTAAGGGTAGATTAGCCATTATAGAAAACATATGGATAAGGGATGTATTGAGATTACTTTAAAATGATCTTATTTTATTTTATTAGTCACCCCTAATTAATTTTTGGTCGCCCTTAAATTCGTCAGGAAACTAAAATTCTGAACTTTACAAAAAAAAAAAAAAAAAGAATAAGAAAAAAAGAAATTAGTTGAGATTATTACCTTTTCTGTTCTGATCCCAGCAGGAAAATCCGATTCATTGAAAGTTGAATTCATTAGTAAGAAGATATCAAAGACGGGTGGTGAAGTATGATCCGTGATTCTAACCTTAAACAAGACATGATCAAGTTGTTGCTAACTTCACTAAAAGCGGATCGCACCCGTCTTCGAGCTGGAGCGAAATCTAAGTTTTGTGATGCAATCTCATTCAATTCATCACTTACATTTCCGATAATTTTCTTAAATTTTTCTTTTTTGCCATAGTTATCACTGATCTAAACTAATTATTTTTTTGGTCAACCAAAAAAGTTGATTTTACTGATCTATTTGTTTTCCATTGAAAAATGGGAAATTCACGGAATTTTGCTTCTCCATGGAGAAAATTAGAACTATAGCTAAGTAGATTTGATGTCTTTGGAGAGAGAGAGAGTGACGAGAGAGCTCCATGATCATAGAGTAAAGTAAAACTATAGAGGAAAAATCAAATATAACAACCACCCTTATACTGTTCTGAAAGCCAAAGAGCCAAATAGTTGGTTTGTAGCTTTAGCGCTCACCGAGAAGAAAATAACGTTTAATAGAGGAAATACCTCATAAATTGAAGGATATTTTGGATTGGTCCAATCTAGAAATCCGGTTAAAGGATCTTTTCAGAATTTTAATAGTGGTGATACTACTATAATAATCTTTACCCATAATCTTAATAATATCCAAATTTAAAACGTTTTTATTTCTATTCCTTTATTCTCTCTTCGTTCTTGTCCTTATTCTCTCCTCATTAAAACCTCCATAACTTTTCCTATAACTGTTTCGTTTTCCTCGTCAATTAATTGTTGAATTAAAAAAAAATTAGTCGATTAGTTACATCTATAAATAGAACATGGTTAGATCGAAACAATGCTTTAAACCTAAACCTAATCCTGGATTCCCTGCTACGGCTCAAAGAAAAACGGCACAAAATCTACAAAAGAAGTTAGTCTTCGTTGCAACATAATCGGAAGAAGAAGAGGACGACAATCTAACTCTAACTTAACAAATGATTTCAATGAGAAAGTAAGTGGTTCATAATCTTTTATTTAGTGTTATTGTTGATTTGAACTTCTTAAAATAAGTTAGAATTGAAAAATCAGATCTTCAATTGTAGTTTGATAGTGCCAATCGACATTGCTTTTTAGATGAAGACCATACTGATTGCATAGTTATATTTCCAGAAAAATTTGCATGTCTACTGACTGTATTGATTTAGTGAAATTTTAGTTTGAAGACCATACCGACTGGCATAAGAGTAGATTCAGAACTTTTACATGTCTACTGTCGGTATTGTTTACAATTTTTATGACAGTGCCGACTAAACTCTTTGAAAACTTTGTGTAAAAAAACTACTCAGTCGACATGGTCGATTTGTAAAAGAGCAACGCCGACTGAACTCATTGAAAAGTATGTATAAAACACCTATTCAGTCGGTATGGTTTGAACAACGACATATGCTATGTGTTTATCTTGTAATTAACGTCCATCATAAGAACCGAGAAGAATGATTGAGCTAATTGTGCCATCAACGAATACGCAATGAATATTTGAAGGACTTTGCCATCCGACCCATTTTTTTCCTTATGTGTGTAGTTGGGATCGGTGACTAACTTTAAAATTCTTGCATGACAGACCTTCCTTGCCGTTGCCGCCTTCTTATATTTTCTTTTGCACTATAAATAGTAATTAAAGAGGACACTTTTGTTCGATCCTTCGCCTTGATACCACTGAGGATTTGACTAGGTGTGGTGTGTGTTTTAGTCAACCTCTCTACTTCTTTGAATTGATCGGGTTTCAGCTTTGCAACTGCGGAGTGGCCAACAAAGGTCGCTGGATCCTTATGATTATATTGACCGCACATCACTTTACTCTTACATGCATTTTCTTTAAAATTAAATACAAGATTGAAGGGGCATCTATCCTTTCTTTTCTTAGTCTTGTATACTCTTTTAGTCTTCTTTGGAAACACATATCCACTTTTCTTGTGGCTAGCGTACTCCCCACCTCTCTCACAAGCAATCTCAAACCTAGTTGATTTGCCTTGATTATTTCTGACTAGAACACACTTATTCTTGAGAACCTTATCTATAACCCACTTGATTGCATAATCTTTACTTGTGAATTCCTACATTACACATAAACATAACAAGTTATATGTCTAGTAAACAAATGCAAATACATACTTACGAAATCATTTCATAACTTACCAAATCATTCGATTGCATAATTTGTTTCTGACTAGAACACACTTATTCTTGAGAACCTTATCTATAACCCACTTGATTGCATAATCTTTACTTGTGAATTCCTACATTACACATAAACATAACAAGTTATATGCCTAGTAAACAAATGCAAATACATACTTACGAAATCATTTCGTAACTTACCAAATCATTCGCATACTACTCTGAAGTATCTGGACCCAACTCTCGCAAAAGTTTAGTATCAACATCGATGCCAAGTACGATCTAACCACAAAAAACAAGAAAATTATTTGAACTATAGTAAAGAAGTTTCACAGTCGGCATGCTCGATAACTTGAAACAATGCCGACGAAGAAAAATTTCAGGCAAAAAAATATACCGAAGGACTCAGTCGGCATTGTAGAAAGAGTTACAATGAATGCCGACTTACTACAATATTAACTCAACTATTTTTTAATTCAGTCGGCATTCTCGACAACTTAAAAACAATGCCGACTAGTAACTATTCAAAGGGTTTATGTTTTTAAGTGGTCTCGGTCGGCATGGTAGACATAAACATCTTCAATGCTGACTTAGGTTAGAAAAAAACTAGCCATATTTTAATGCCAGTCGGCATAGTTAGTGTTCTATCTTATTATGCCGACTGTGAAGTGATCGTTTCAGAAAAGTGGTAAAAATGTGTTCATTCGCTGAGACTTGTGAAGATTCGTTTTAGACTTAACTCTGAATTAAATTAGAAAATAAGTAAAAGATTTTAACAATATTATGAGAAACTAGAACTCAGGATTCCACCAAAATCACTTCTGATTGATTTCTACAATTATTCTTTAACAATTATAACTTTTTTATTGACTCTGTTCCTTTCCAAAAGTAGATTTCTAAAACATTAACTGTAAATCACAAGCATGGCGCATCAAAAGCTCTTAAGTCCCATCATACACCATCAAACAAAATCACAACCAATTAAGAAAAATCATAAATCAATTAAAAATCAATGCAAAAGTCATTAAAAATCAAAAATAATTACCATTCATTCATGAAATATGACTTCCTCCGTTGTCCCAGTGGTTGGGTTTAGCTCATCATGCTTAAAACACCCTCAAAATATTGGTACATAGCTCAAAAAGTGTTTGAAAGATGAAAAAAATAATAACACAGATGGTTCGCAATGGTGGAACGGCGTTGCAAACCACTGTTCTCACAGTTACAGAAGAAAAATGTTTTCGGTTGAAGATAGACGTTGCAGATGATAAGATATTCGTTGCAGATTGGTTGAAGAAACAGTTGCAGATGAAGATAAATGTTGCAAAGACGAAGATATCCGTTGCAAATCGGTTGAAGGAACCGTTGTTGTATCCCTGTTCTTCACGTTCAACAACGACAATTTCTGTTTTTTCCTGTTTTCTTCCCGAGCCTCCCCACCTGATTTTTCTTCCTCATTTTTGCTATTTATAGGTTTAGTAAACCCTAACAACTCCTCCTAACTCGATAAGGACCCAAAACACAATCCAAAACAAACTCAGATTTCATGTAAATCCGAATCAGGGAAGAATTCCCTTCTCCGAATGTAACACGGATTTTCACCCATTTTCCCGGCTTGAAGCTCTTGTAATTTACGTGTATTAGTCTTGTTTTCATGTTGTGATGTCCAACAACTCTTTAAATCCCATAAAAATCTATTTCAACCCAAATCAGGAACTCTTCACGCAAAAGAAATATCTCTCGCTATTTTTGGTTTTTAAAAAGGGGATGCCCCCTAACCAATAGTGGGGTCCCATTATCAAAACTCATGGGGTGCCTTTATCATTTTTCTGGGTGCCTTTAGTAATTTTTTCTCGAGTGCTTTTATCACTTTTTGAGCCGATTATCTCCACAAGCATTTATTTTCCAAAAATACCTACAAACACATAAAATTACACAATAAGTACCAATCGAGCATTACCAATATAGATAATTGAGGACAAATAGACACAACAGTGTGTCTATCAAATACCCCCAAACTTATTATTTGCTAGTCCTTGAGGAAATCTAATCTAAAAATAAAATAAAAATCCTAACTCAATTTCGCAGGCATCGCGGTTGCACTTAGCATGTGCAACAAGCCTTTAAACCCATAGCTGTCCCTATCGGACGAGTTGTCTCTCATGAGGGTTTACAAGAGGTATACCCACAAAACCTTTACTTCAAACCCTAGCTACATGTGAATGATTAAGGGTAAACACTAAACAAGCTATTTAGTTGGCTTACTAAATTCTTCGGCGATGGGAATCATTACCCTATATGAGTCCAATTACTGTACACGAGTTTGCACTCAGCATACTACAATTCATATATAAGAAAACAAAGCTCTACTTAGATAGTCGTTCAACCACGATACTCAGAATCTATCAAAGTTCAATCACATGAAAAGATTTAGAAGATGGATATAAAAATGATGAAGTTTGTACATGTTGACTAAGGTGAATGGTGTTTCCTATATCTGTCTGAAGGTCATTACCAGGATGAATCCTAATGGATTTAGATACGCTCCCACTGTTCTTAATCCTTATACTAATATCGACTCAGCTGGTATATACAAGGGTCCAAACGATCGATTTATTGAAAATAAAACAATTATTTATATTATTAAATGTACTGACAACATTGGATCAAATGAATCCAAGTGCATGCTCCTTATCAGCATCTTATATGATAGTTCTCATGGATCCTGCGTTCCACGCTTGCTTAGGCGATAAAGACAGGGAGAACACACGCATATTGCTATCAAAGTGTCAATATTCGATTTTTTTTTAAATCATAGTCTAAATAATCTCAAACACTCTACTCCATCCTGGTGGCGATGACAATTTGATATTGGTGCCCCACAAAATCACTTAGAGAAACATAAAAAATTACAAAAACAAAAAACAAAAAGTAATATGGTCGAGATAGACTCCGAGATATGGTGACGACTATCATGTTATTTATAACACCTGAGCTCTGTCCTTTTATGAATAAACCATTTAGCTGGTCTCACCAATTCCTATAGAAAAAGAGCTAAGTTTCCATCTACCTAGAATGGTTAGTGTCATCCTGAATTGTTCACAAGTTTCTAAATTTTGGAGTTTCATATTTCAACTTAAAAGTTTCTCCCTTACCCCCAAAATTAAATCTAACATCGTCCTCAATGTTCTAAAGATGAATGATTAAATACATGAACAAGGAGAAACCGTTACCAATCGAAGGAAATGAGTTAAAGAAAGATATTACCGTGTCGCATGAGCATGGGTTACCTCCCAAGAAGTACTAAAGTTTAAGGTCTTCAGCCAGACTAAGAATGAATTAGTCACCTCATAAAATCATACAACAATATCCGGAATAATTATAGGTCATATGAATCAAATAGTGCTATAACAAATAAAAGGAAACTGCAACATGCCAAGAAAATGAACATACCGAACACGCCCTTATCTAGTTTTCTGCTTAAGACAACTAATTCTAGATGTGGTTCAGGTTCAGGCTCTATAAAAGGGTCTAGATAAAATATTTTCATGGGATAGATTTTCTCATAGGCAGGATCAGGTTGTAGAGTCCGGAAAAACTCAACCAAGAACTTAGAAGCACATAATAATAACCTGAATAATTGTGGATCCTCAAAGTCAATCAGATTTGACTCACACAGTTGACTACAGTGAAAGTGGTCATTCTTATAATGTGTAGATTCTAATTTCCTAAAGTAATTAAGCTTAGTCTCAAAACTTAATAACTGACACATTTGAAGTTCATACATTCCCACATATGGAAGAAAATATTTTGGTGGTAAAACAAAGTCAATCTTGGTATTATTTCCTAGGTAAACCACATCAACCAGAGGATGGGTTTCCAACAACTGAACTTCTTTCTGGACACCAACAAGCTTAGGGAATCTAGTTTGAAAATGATCCTGAAAAATGGTAGAGGTGCAAATGTCAAGCCCCAAGTGAGGGACCTTTTTAGGATTCAAAGGTAAAGCACAGGGAGAATGATAGTCACCCCCAAACTTAGAGTTTTCAGTGTTTTAGATAGACTAGTCATAATTTTCCTAATTTCTAGATCGTCAGGTTCTTGAAAATGGTCAATTGCTTCTTCTAGGTTATAATCAGGTGGTGAATCCTCATTTAAAATCTTTACGGGTCTATCTTTGTTACCTAAGACTATTGTTTCTAAATCGCTGGACTTCAAAACAGTATTCTCAGGATAAACCCGTTCCTCTAAACCATTATCGGCTTCAAAACAATAAAATTCTACATCGTCTAAAACAATGGTATCTCTAGTCAAATACTTCCTTTTGAATAGGTGAATAATCATTAAAATTATTTGGATTTGAACCAGAAATAACACTATCATCATGAAGCACAATTGGAGTGACAATTTCCTGATCACTCTGCCTGTATATTTCAACTTCTCCATTAATACTATCCTTATCATCATAATAATATGAAGATGTTTGAACCTCGTCTAAATAAGTAGTGTTACCAATTATATCCTCGTCCTCTGGACTAGGTGAATAATTATCAAAGATAGCACTATATTGGCAATTAAGATCATTTTGAGCAATATTATTCTTTGCAAGACTTTCATTCACACTTAATACGAACCTATTTGTATTCTGAGTTAACTTCTTGAGGGAATCCTCTAGAGAAAAAAAATGGATCATAAGGAGTACTAGATCGCAACTGCACGTGTGATTCTTCTAGAGAAAGAGTTGGACTACTATTTTTTCCTCACACTTAATTCAAACCTATGTGTCATTTCAGATAACTTCTTGAGTGATTCCTATAGAGGCATAATAGGTTCATGATGAGTACTAGATCGCAACTCCTTCAATGATTCTTCTAGAGGAATAATAGGTTCATTATAAGTACAAGATCACACATGCTTTAGGGCTTCCCTCCAAGACAAAAACACAAATTCTGCTTATTTTCATGTTCATACAACGGGTGTATGTACGAATAGTAATTGAGATCACCCTGGTATGAGCAATAACCTCCAAAAGGTTGATGGTAGTCCCAACTACTATCCACACTATATTGATAGTACGGATAATATCTATTTTAATATTCAGTTGGATATTCATTGTATTGGTCCTCATGATACCAATTCGACATTTTCTAACAAAAACTTCCTCATATATTTACAAAAATAAACTCTAAAAATAAATCCCACAGGGAGGGGGTTCTAAACATACACAAACAAAGCCGACTCAACCAAATCAAACCTACTGAATCTAGCAAACAAAAAACATGATGGCTCCACTTCATGGGTGGTTAAAGGTTTACCTCCCGTTCCAGACGGGCAATGAACTGTTGAAGTCGACTCAGGCCCCCGACTCCTATGTCAGTGTACGGACCCGAGGGGCTAAGACAATATCGTAATTTTCGTCCTTCCCTATGCAGTTTATATTTAATTACCCTTTCGTAGGTTTTTTTTTAAAAAAAGTCCTAAGTCCATAGAAAAAGTCCAAAATTAAAAGAAAAATTACAAAAATAATAAAAGATTTCCTAATACAAATTTCTAAAATTAAAAATAACTAAAACCCCGAAAATTTAAATTAACTAATAAATAAATAAAATAAGAATAAAAATCTAATTAAACTAACTAAACCTAAGAACAAATCTAAAAACAAGTCCCCGACAACGACGCCAAAAACTTGATTGTTTCAGAAAAGTGGTAAAAATGTGTTCGTTCGCTGAGACTTGTGAAGATTCATTTTAGACTTAATTATGAATTAAAATAGAAAATAAGTAAAATATTTTAACAATATTAGGAAAAACTGGAACTCAGGATTCCACCAAAATCACTTCTGGTTGATTTCTACAATGATTCTTTAACAATTATAACTTTTTTATTGACTCTGTTTGTTTGCCAAAAGTAGATTTCTAAAACATTAACTGTAAATCATAAGCATGGCACATCAAAAACTCTTAAGTCACAACATACACCATCAAAAAAAATCACAACCAATTAAGAAAAATCATAAATAAGTTAAAAATCAATGCAAAAGTCATTAAGAATCAAAAATAATTACCATTCATTCGTGAAATGTGGCTTCCTCCATTGTCCCAATGTTGGGTTTATCTCATCATGATCAAAACACCCTCAAAAGATTGGTACATAGCTCAAAAAGTGTTTGTAAGATGAAAAAAATAATAACACAGATGGTTCGCAATGGTGTAACGGCGTTGCAAACCACTGTTCTCACAGTTACAGAAGAAAAGTTTTTTCGGCTGAAGATAAACATTGCTGATGATAAGATAATCGTTGCAGATAGGTTTAAGAAACCGTTGCAGATGAAGATAAATGTTGCAAAGACGAAGATATCCGTTGCAAATCGGTTGGAAGAACCGTTGTTGTATCCTTGTTCTTCACGTTCAGCAGCAACAATTTCTGTTTTTTCCTATTTTCTTCCGAGCCTCCCCACCTGATTTTTCTTCCTCCTCTTTGTTATTTATAGGTTTAGCAAACGCTAACAACTCCTCCTAACTCGATAAGGACCCAAAACACAATCCAAACAAACTCAGATTCATGTAAATCCGAATCAGGGAAGAATTCCCTTCTCCGATTGTAACACGGATTTTCACCTATTTTCCCGGCTTTTAAACTCTTGTAATTTACGTGTATTAGTCTTGTTTTCATGTTGTGATGTCCAACAACTCTTTAAATCCCATAAAAATCGATTTCAACCCAAATCAGGAACTCTTCACGCAAAAGAAATATCTCCCGCTATTTTCGGTTTTTAAAAAAGGGATGCCCCCTAAACAACAATGAGGTCCCATTATCATAACTTATGGGTTCCTTTATCTATTTTCTGGGTGCCTTTATCAATTTTCTTTCTCGAGTGCTTTTATCTGTTTTTGAGCCGATTTTCTCCACAAACATTTATTTTCCAAAAATACCTACAAACACGTAAAATCACACAATAAGTACCAATCGAGCATTAACAATATAGATAATTGAGGACAAAAAGGACACAAAAATGTGTCTATCATGAAGCCAATAATAACCCTCTTTGGGCATACTATTGTACTCAGTCGGTATACTAAGATTGATTCGACTGCGCCGACTGGCATTCTTGTCTTTCCCAAAAACACTGATATGTTTTTGGGGTCAGTCGATATTATACAAAGTATGCATACAATACCGACATAATCTCAAACCAGATATTCCATGGGGAATACCTGCTGTCAGCATTGTGTAATGTTTAAATACCATACCGACTTGTGTCAGTTGACATAATTATTAAACATCGACTATACCGATAACGAGCTTTTTCACTACACATCCATGGCGATTCGAACATAAAAAATCACTTTCTAGATAATTTGGACCAATACCTGAGTGTTTGGAGCATTTGGATATTCACATTCTTCATTTTTATGGGTTGGTTCTTCACTTGAACCTTCGTGCTCATAATTATCTTGATTTAGGGTTTTCTCATAGATAAAATTTGATTATCTACAAAATTTTGCAATTGAAAATCGTTATCAAATGCAACGTAAACCCCTTCTCCTTGTTAAGGTGAAGGTTTCCAAACATCAAATTCCTAATTAGATTCACTCATTTCCATAAACTCTTCCCAAATCTCACTTTTTTTTACACCTCTTCTTTCCCTTCTCTTCCTATACCTATTTATCTATAACTACTATAACACGCTAACTATAATAATAATCTTAAGTTTTATTTTTGATGATTAATTAACTAACAACTAGTTAACACCTAATTAATTAAGGGTAAATTAGGTATTATAAAAAATACCATGGATACGGGGTTTTCAGAAATATCTCAAAATGACCCTATTTTGTTTTACATGGTATCCCCCAATTAAACGGTCGAAGAAAAACAAATATTGCTGGATAATTAAAATCTATGTTTCCTTCTAAACACTTTTTTTTTTGTTAAGTCCGAAATTTTTAAAAGACCAAAAGAATGAATACAAAACAAAAACTTTCTTCACTTTTCCGTCTACATTCGATGCTACTCTCTTAGCTTGGCAACAACTTCATGGGACAAAGCAGTTCAACAATCTTTGAAATTTAATCCGACCGACCATTATGTGTTGTACTTGGAAAGAGAGGAATTCAAGAATATTTAACGGAAAAAATCAATCGGAGGCGCATATCATCAATATGGTCAAGTATACAATTTACACTTGGGCTCTTGCTTTATATCCTTCTTTACCGATAAAAAAAAACACGAAAGGCACCTCAAGAATAGACACCTAAAAGAAAACAAAAGTTACTTAAAAAGAGAATAAGACCTATTCGGCCACTCAACATATTTGAGAAAGCCAGGCCGGCCAATATAACTTTCTTATGTACCCTTTTGAAGGCTACAACCCGTCTTCGCCATTTCATTAGTGTTAGTACCTAAAAAGTTGATTCTAGGCAAAACATGTACCATTGAAGTACTTTCTTTAGATTCGGAAATCAAAATCGAACAAGACAAGCCTGAACCACGATAGTAGCCGTTCCGTCTTGCTTCGGTCATGAAGAGAGAAAATGGGTTGATCTTAGGGGAGGGAAGCAAAGAAAGTTGAAGGAAATATGTATAATGAACTGTGTGTAGAATTATAGAACTATTGAGAAAAATTACAGAGCTTATGAAAATTGTAAGCTTGTTGTGATTTCTGAATGGGCTAAGGAGCCTATTTATAATAGTTGGAGAATTCACACGTTTCCTTGTAAAGTAGTGGAGGTGGTGAAAAGATGAAGAAGTGGAAGTCGTGGGGATAATGGTATAACCGCCTTGAAATCTTTGGGAAACCATTACTCCATTACTCCATTAACTGCTCCAGCTTTACCACTACTTTGTAACTTCCCAATCATGGGGTGTTACCACGCCGCATGTTGCTGTAACCGCCAGACCAAAACCCCATGAATAATCCCCCTATGTAATTGTTTTGATTTTTCGTAGAAGTTAATAGAGTCATGGACTTAAAACACATGAATAATTCGTGAGCAAAGGATAATGCTGGCACGAGCAAGCATGAAGGAGTAGCCCTGGTACATTCGAGGAAACATAGGGAAAATGGGTGCTAGAAGTGCAGCAGCGCTGTAGACTCCAGTGCTGGATCTAGCGCTGACCGTGGCGCTACCGCTGCTGGCTCTTGGAGTTAGTGATAGCGCTAGCACCATTAGAGCCTGTTTGGCGCGTGCTTCGTTAGTTTTTTCTAGCCTTTTGGCACATGTATGTGCTACTCATTGGTGTTGGGAGTATGACTAGGGTTTGCCAAGGCTAGCACTTGCTAGTGCCATGATTATTGCCCATGCACCACTAGCTTTGATATTCATTAATGTTGTGGCCATATTTATGGCCTGTTTAAAATTTTCCAATCGCATGAGATTTATTGTTAGCATTTTATGCTTAACTTTTATGCAGTGCATACAGAACATTTTCAAGAGATTCATCCGTGGAAGTTTTCAAATTGAAATTATACTTGATACGACTCTGCAATTAGATGGTGTGCATCTAATTAGCGTTTTTTTCTTCCAGATATGGCATAACTCTGAAATAACGAGGATTTACTTGAGTATAACTCTGAAATTTCTATGGTGCATATATATGCAAAAAGATCTACAGGACTAATTTACCCAGGAGATGAATACCCCTTCTCGATTTTCTTGCAGAATGTAGGATAAGATTAGTATTCATAATTATGATGCTTGACCAGAAACTCATACATTTATTTCATGCTTATGCATCTTGGAAAAAACGATGAAAGAGATTCAGAGCTATTTTAACCAAGAGATGGATGTCCCTTCTCAATTTTCATGCAGAAGGTAAGAACGATATTACAATTTTCTCCTTTGTCAAAAACTCACCATCAACATTAAGTCCCTTGCTTAGCGCGGAAAAATAATATTTTATGGTAAGCACTAGATGGTGATTTTTTTATTTTACTTTTTGTAAGTAAATTACCAGATAAGTATTAGTTGTCAGACATTACCAGATATTCAGATTCGATGACGCTCAATGATAGTGAATAGTTACTGAAGAAGTAGTAGTTGGTGTAATATCGCTTGTAGAATGATAGGGCATCGTATGGAGAGCATAAATTAGTAAGGCGTGGATGATTTGCATGATGGAGAGACTAAAATTGACCCGTGTACGGCACGGGGCCATGGCTCCAAAAGGAAATCCTCGTTTGACCTAGATTTGGAAACAAATTACTATAAAAGGGAGTAAAGCCTTCTTATTCTTTTTTTTTCTCCCATCATCGCCGACACTTTCCAGCACCTCCTCCTTCTCCAGCGACGACAACATCATCAGCTTTCTCCCGCCAATCACTAGCCAATCATTGCCGACAACAATTCCGGCCAAATTCCGATAATTTGATTTTTTTACGTGACTGAATACTCATATATATATATATATATATTTTTGATGTGAGTGCTAACTAACTAGCTTAGTTACCTTTGTTTGCTCAATTGCATAAGCATGACGTTGGCTTGATATTGGTCTTCTCTTGACAGCTTCTTACAGGCGAACTCGAATTTCACAACTGTTGTCTCTGATTGTGATAATTCTTCATTGACTTCACTGCAACGTTGTTAATTCTTAACCAGGTACGCCAAGGTCTATATTAGTTTTTACTGGTTCTAATTTACATATATAAGCATGTATTTTCATATCAGTACTGTATATACATAAAATAGAACCAAACCTTGTGCATGATTGCCCAATTGTTGATGTGAATGTATTATTTGAACCCGTTGTAGATGTCTAAGGATCATGAAGATAACGCTACCACTACTTTTAGCCATGGTGGAAGCGAAAATTCTGATGTTATTTTTCTAGACGATGTGCTCAGTATTCATGATAAGTTCTTTGATGGTATTGTTGAAGAGGATGTTGTCCCGGGTTATGTTGGCAATTTTATTTCGAATATCAATAGCCTTCCTCAACCTCAAAGTATTTATCCGCAAGCTATCGTCAGGTGCTGTTTGCGGAGAAGAGAACACATGCCCTCATTTGTTGATTCTAAGACGTTTCATATTCCTTTGCCTAAATGGACAGGATGGGCTAAAGTTATGTTGGAGAATCTTCAGGTGAAGCTGGTTCTAGAAAATTCTAAAGCACTCCATGTTGTGCAAGTGTCTGAGACTTTGAGACTTAATAAGGACATGAAGGGTCTGCTTGCATTTTCCTCTCATTGGTGCGGTCCAGCTCATTCAGCAGTATGTGCTTGGGTGAGTTAACCATTACTTTGGAGGACGTGGCAGTCTTGATGCAACTACACGTTGTTGGTAGTATTCCACTTAAATGGTCTGAACAGGAGAAGAAATATGGCGCCATCCTTGTTTAGAAAATATTAGCTCTCCAGAAATCTGATCGTTGCAGTAACAAGTATTATTCGGCTTGGATTGATTACTGGTGGAACAGAAGTACAAGTGTTGACGTCCTTGATGTTGAAAATCCTTTATGGATTGCTGCATTTCTTATACTTTGGATTTCCAGAGATGTGTTCGAAGATTCTCCTGGAAGTCAATTGAAGTCTGCACTTGTTCCGCTTGCTGTTGGAAAGACCATTCATCTTGGTAACTTGTTTCTAGGCTCTTTATACTCCCATTTGGATTCTTTCACTCGTGACATGGGGATTTCCAATGGCCACGCCAAGGTGGAATATCTTATCCCTATTATATTTATGCAAGCCTGACTATGGGAACATTTTCCTGAATATGCGCCGAAGACCAAGCCTTCTTTCCCAAGTACAAAAATAGAATATGCTAGAATACTCATTTGGAGTAAGAAGAAACCTTCTTCTATTAGTCTTATTAGCTTAATAGGTAATGAGAAAAAGGTGAATTTCATACCTTGGGGTTCGAGGCTTCCACACGTGATTCCACCTGAGTCTTTTGCGGAGATCTCTGGTAGTACCCTACGTTCTGGCCCGAGTGATAAGGGTAATATTTCTAAAGTTGGTGAGGCCACTTTTGTGAATAGTTGCACTCCAAGGTATTTCTAATGTCATGCAGAGTTATAACATTGATAGGGTGGCTCGGTAAATGGGCCTTGATCAGTTTATTCCTCGTTTTTGTACCGAGGCGCCTCCTATAGATGAGCTTCAAAAATATGAGGGTGCCCATACCATTCCTGGTCGAAGCATTCCTTTCTTCCAGGCTGATTGAATAGGATGTGTTACTAATAAATACGCCAGTTTCTGGAATGCACAGTTTACCATTCTTAAGGAATTCATGTCTAGTGAGCCTTCTGGTATACGCGGTGAACCTTCCGAGAAGGAGTTAGCAGATCGAATGAACATGAAAATTACTGTTGGAGCGAGACGTGATTCGATCATCAGCTTGACACAGGTATCTGAAGTCATTCTTTGTTTAATCATTATTCTTTACTCAATAATTAAATGTTTACTTCGTTTCTTGCAGTCATGGTTCCCGAAGCACTTTACATCTGATATCATGGAAAATGTCACTCCTCGGTACAGGGATAAAAGACCACGGGTAGTAATGCCTGGAAGTGGAGACCGTCCTTGGAAGAAGGTACTTGTGTTTCTTCTTACTATTTCTTTTTGTATGAATTAAATATGTATTTTTTCCTGACAAGTATCTTTGCATAGTCTGGAGTATAACTCGTCAAGGTGACTCGAGTATTCAACCATTCAAGTTTGGTGTCCCAGCTGTTATTGGATCCCCAACACCTTCTGCTGTAAGTGGAATTTCTTTTGAAAATTCTGGAGTTGTAGAAACTTTGATCTTGCTGAACTTAATGAATTCTGATTCTTATGAATGATCATCATTATTGGACGGCTAGAAGTACGGATACTCTAGTATCTGGAAGTATCACTGTGGTTGGAAGTACTGAGGAAGAATTCAAAGATGACAACAAACCTGAAATATTGTCCCATACTGAAGTAATTGAACAATCCGGATCTGAGAACGAATAACTTGGTGACGAGTCACATTATGAGATGCCTTCTGCTTTCAATGGCTTGTCAAAGCTCCAAGTAATTTTACTCCATTATTTTAGAATCATAATGACATGACTATAGCTCTTAAACCACCCAATGTGTAGAATTATACATGATTGCATGAAAGACTAGCATTTTTCGATGTCAGAAAAATTCAGACTCAAGTCTTCTTACCATAACGGTTGTAGAATCTTCCTTCGAAGTCGGAATGATGTGGTTGAGATATCATTCTTTATTTAACAGAAAGATTTTAATTTTTCAAAAAGAATTTTTGGATTTGGAGTTCAGAACTTTCCAGGCAGAATTCTGTAGATTTTCAGCTGTCGTGTAGTTGAGTGTTTTGGCTGCCCTTATTAGCTCGTTTATCCGATTGGCACGCCCTGTTAAAATGTTGTATTAGAATTACGTATGAATCATTCAGTATATAGATCACCCCTAAATTCCTTACCAATTAGCGCCAGTTTCAGTTTTTCTGGAGGTCAGTGCAAAAACGTTTCTGACGACATTTTTGCAAAATAACCCATAACCTTTTTAAACCATATGTCGTGATCCGAAACACGTTGTAATGAATTTTTAGGTTTCTAATGAACATATTTTATTAATTTCATGACTTGTGCTTGAATTCCTTCCGCTGAAGATATTTTAACTCATTATTTCTATAACGTCTCTGTTTTTTAGAGGGGAAACGAACCAAAACAGAGATACAAACTTGTAGATGAAATATTGGAGATTACCATGAATCGTGATGATGGTGATGTGTCTTCTCCAACTCATAGTCATGAGCAATCCCTTCCTGACATGACTGTTGAAGAAAGCACTCTAAATGGCGTCGTTGTACAGAATGTTGATGTGATGGAGATTGTTCCAATTGAGTATTTGAACGCTGGAGTTAGCTTTGACTTTAAGTTGGATAGGATTCGAAACAAACACATGTTCATTGGTGGCTTTGCTGTTCCGTCCGACCATGCTAGGCTGTATACCAAGATATGGAAGATGTTTGGCCATTTCTTCATTGATAATCCTGAAAACTATCATGCACTAGAGAGGAATGTGTCTGTGCTGCTGCCAACTATGAATGAGATGATTGTTCTTCCCCGTAGAATAATCTCTGAGATAGTTCTTAAAGACTGGAAGGATGCCTTGGAGGAGGCTGAAAGAGTTGAGCTTAATGTCGCCTGGCTTCGTCGTCATTAGGAGCTATTGAAAAATATTACAGGAGAACGGTGTATCTTATAGCTTGAAGACGGTTGCCAAGGCTAAATGTGAAGTTAATAGGATTTCTCAGGAGTTGAATCTTGCGACTGAGGCGATTGCGAAAATGGACAAGGAATATGCTGAAGGCGCTGAGCCAGTTTTCAAGGAATTTTTCTAGGTTTTGCTAAGTTTTCATAGGCTTTGAGAATATGGCTTTTTGTGATTTTATTTTGGAATTTTTGAGTAGATAGAGATTTTTGAGTAATTTTGAAGGACATTTTATGAAAAGAAACAATACTTTGCTTGATTGAATGAAATCCTAAGTATGAATACAAGATATTGCAAATATTTTGGAGGAATTATAAATATTGCATAAAACAGGGAAATAAAGCAAGATGGTGGTAGAATGCTTTAAGCGTTATGAGCTGTCAGCCACTTGCCATGTATGACCACCTCTTCTGGATTGTCAGTATTGACAAGCTTGTAGTAACCGCCTGTAGATGGTAAGTTTTTTTGACAAGGGATATAAATATAAAATTTCCCTCTACTAAGCGACAAGAACATATGTGAGCATATTTATACGCATATGCTTAATATAGAATGTTGTGCTTATTATTTATATTCCGCAAGTGAATTGAGAGAACATGTTCTATCTAAATATCCTAAATTGGCCTTGTAGCCTCTTCAATACTCGTAATATTTATGCCATATCGAACTGGTCTCAAGTCGCATAAATTCCATGGCTGAATTCCTTGAACTTGCATCGAATGAGCATTGATGTTCAAGCAATATCTATTGAACTTGGGAATAACTAATGCTTAAACCCTGAAATACATTATAGCTCAACGCTTCATTCACAACGAATGAACCTTAAATTGCTCTTCTGAGCCTAAATATGCTACTTTAGCACTTTTCTTAAATATAAGCCACAAATAATGCGCCTCTCTTTCTAATGCGCCACAATCGAGGAAAAATGTCATAAAAGATGCATTTGAACCTATCATTTAGGCTAACCATAGACTTTTCTCATATTAACGCCAAGATAACACTAGCCATTCGTCTTAGCATCGTATTGGCACTAGTTAGCCACAATAACGCTAAAATCGCTAACTTTCCTGGAGCTAAACCCTAGCACCTGAGAGGTACTAACTAACCAAAAATTGGCTTAGGTAGTACATTTTAGCCTAATAATGCCTTAGCCCACGTATGTTCAACTTGGAACCTCAACCTTAGCACCAAATTGCTAACCCTAATTTTAGCAACAAAAGCGAAGCTCTTGTGGCTAACGCCATTGTGCTAACGACATTGGAAAGAGATGACGTCCTTGGTTAGCGCCCTTATGGCTAACCCTCTTGCGCTAGCGCCCTTATGGCCAACGCCCTTGATGTGGCTAGTGCCCTTGCTTGCGCTAACACCCTTGTTGTGACTAACGCCCTTGTTGCTTGGATGGCGCCCTTGTTGTGGATGACGCCCCTGGCACTGGCACCCTTTCCCTATCTTCAATGAATTTCTAGCAAACCCAATGCGCCTTTAAGGCTTATACGTGTTTAGCTATACTTAGCGACTTGGCGACAAGTATATTTACGATAAAACCTCCTATACAATTGAAGTGCTAACTTCAAACCTTATTGGTGCTCTCTTTTTAGACCTAGTACAATTAATATTTACAAAAACTTGTGCATGTTGGTCTTACTCCTGAGACGTTAGCACACTAGCCTTTTACGTTAAGAAAGTTAACACCTTCTTATTTGTGCTAAGTAGCTAGTGTTGGCTTTGCTATCTATTTTGCTCAGAAATATGCCTTTCCTCTCAATATAGGTCCTATATTGAGTCTTCTCTAAATTTCAGCAGGTTTCCTTGCTCAAAGAGCCCTCTATGACATTTCCCTTCAAATGCCTCTCAGACTTACAATAAGTCGTTTTTAATCTAATACTTAGCTATAAATATGCCATGTTACTTTTAAACAAGTACATGACAACTAAAATTCCTAGACACGAAACTAATCAGTTTGACTATCATTCCAGTGAGTCACACAACTTGTCTCACTGACTTAGCATGTCATTTGACTTGACTTGACTTGACTTAATCAAAACCATGGTGGTTTATAACTCCACTATTTCCACGAGTATCAAATACAACAATGTGGGGATTCTTATTGGGGTATCGGTATGGCGATCTACATCATCGTGGGTTGTGACATAACCCCCACGAACAAGAAGGTAACAAGAAGTGGGCGGTTACAGAGCAGTTGACAGGATGAGGAATAGTGGTCAGACAAGCCTCCCCTATTTTTTTGGGAACCGCACACTATAATCTCCATAATAATCACTTCTCTACCTCTTTCTAACTTCCACGACTTACGAGAATATCAGTACGTCCTATTTAAACTATAAATAGATGATTCTCATCTATTCGAAATAAGATAGAAACACACAACAACTGAATCAGTCTGAAGAAACCAAAACTTATAGAATTAGCGATTCCTGTACGGAGAATCCATTCTTCTTCACACTATTGATACCTCTCAACCTTCTTTTCTACCCTCCCCTAAGACCTACCCAAATCCTTTTCATCTTTGTAATTGAAGCTGAACGTGAACGACCATTTCTTGGTTTAGGGTCATCCTGTTCGATCTTGATTTCTCGAACCTACTTGAAAGTACCAGTTTGCAATATATTTTTTTCACCCTAAAACAATTGGCGACCAGAACGGGAGATCAACCTCTCGGTTATAAAAGCCAATTTTCAACAATTTCAAAAAATGGTGGATCTTAGGTCTGGAGCAATTAAAACTTTTTTATGGTTCCTGGAGTACTAGTGGTGGTGATTTTGAAAACACCCATATCGCTGTTGAACCTCCCCATACTGATTCTACTACTATTCCTCCTCTCGGCGATAAAACCGGTGAAGACGCCGAGAGTACTCAAACTCCAATCAACATAGCCGATCTGATAAAAAGATAATAAGTCCTCGCCAGAACCCAAGTGGACATGGCTACTACTCAGAAGGAGGTACTCGCTTGCTTCAAGACCCTGGCGGAACAACTCTCCTCGGAACAACGTCATCGCTTAACAGAGCAGACCAGAACGAACTTTACAGCGGCTGCTGATGCTGAAACACCTGGGGTTCGAAAAGACAAGGGAGTCCACATCATTCCTGATCGACCACCACAAAGGTACCAACAATCCTATTTTGTCACCCATGAAGATCTGAAGAGACTCTTGCAAAATCATGGCAAGGAGGACTCGCCCTCGTCCCATCAACACCAACCTCCATACTCATCTGAAATCGAGAGGATCTCTCTGCCAGCAGGTTACTCCTCCCCAACTTTCTCATTGTATGACAGAACTGGGAATGCTCATGAGCACGTCTCTTGATTTCTCGAATCCCTCGGGGGATACGAATACAACATGTATTACGTCTCAAAGATTTTTTAAAATCCATCACTAGAAGAGCCTACATGTGGTATAACAACATTGCTCCCAACAATATCTCTGATTGGGAAGACATGGTTTACGCCTTCTATAAGAAATACTTCTTCGTCTCTGAGCAGATCACTCTATCATACTTGGGAAGGAACGCCCCAGAGGAACAATGAACACCCCAATGAATATGTGAAGAGATTCAGAGTTTAATCACTAGATTTCCACGATCCATACGTGATGGAATATCAAACAGTGGAGATCTGCATTAATGGTATGACCCTTGTTTACCGTGTGCTTCTAAAAAATCTACGTTTTTCAGACTTTCTCTGAGTTACATGAAGCCGTAAAACGATCCGCCACAACTTCTCCCGCCCTCCTGGAGAGAATTAGGCCAGCAAGAGAAGTGAAACGCGGAGACACACGTGGGAATCTTCGACTAGTCAAAAAAAAATGGCGTTCAACCATCAATTGGTGTGCTGGTAACGAAGGACCTAAGAGGAAAGCTTCATCCCAACCAGAAGCACAGATAAAACATTCTCCTTCTTGGCTTCCCTCGACACTAGTTCTAACTCGAAAAGTAACTCTGTCCCAAAACAACGCCAAAGCTTCACAACAACAATTACATCCACAACAGGGACATGATGTTAAACCAAACGTAATGTTCCCATACTTCCTAGTCCCAATAAAAGAAGTACTCAAGCTAATCGAAGCATGGATAAAAGACGATACTCTCCAATTACCCCATGTGTGACTGCTTCCCACAACTCACCAGATGCGGATCCTAAATACTGTCATTATCATCGATATGTTAATCATCCTACCATCGATTGTAACTTAAAGCGTATTTTCAAAGAAAAACTGGAATCAGAAGAATTGCAACTACAAGCTGAAGGAGTGCATAAAATTCCCCTGCATGTCAGAAACTTCACTCTTTATGGGACGTCAACCAACCAGACTGTTCAATCTTTGATGAAACACATGTGTGAGCTTCTCTATCTCTCGAAGGGACAACGTGAAAACGTCTTTGCTTCCCTAAATCATATCGTAGCCGGAAAATGCCTATTCTTTACGGAAAAGACCCAGTCCAAAGTCAAGCCCCCCTTGAAGAGCTTGGTCAACACGAACAATGATAAATATGACCGGGGACTCCCTACAAAGCTCGAAAATCTGACTCTCTAAAACTCGATCAAGTAAGTCCCACTTCTCAAGCCTCTTTGCAATCAGTGATCCCATATCCTATCAGAACCCAGGATCTCTGCCTAGAAAACAGCTGTATCACGACTAGAAGATGTGAATGGGGAGCGATCGATTTTAATATTTTGTCAAATGTTTAAAAATTTCTTTTGCTAATAATTGGAGGATTCATGACTCACCTGCGAGTCAAATTGCCTTCGGTGGTGAGAAGAAGTGCCAGCAGTAATCCTTGGATGCCCAAGGAGGAGACCCCCCAGACGAAATGATAAATCCTTGGCTTTTTCGAATTGGAGACACGGTTCTGAAAGTCACCAAGAAGACGCAGCTTCTCACATCAGTTCCTTTGGCTATCAAGGAAGAACCCTACATAATTACCGACACTCTACTAGGTGATCACTACATGCTTATAAACTGTGACAGGACAGAAGGAATAGTAATTCATGGCAAGTGGCTCAAAACTTGCAAGACCTGAGTGTTTCACCAATTTACTCCAAATATTTCCCTATTTCACACAATATTTATATTTCCTCTAAAATGAGTACAATATTTCTACACTCATAATAGGTTTTCAAGTTTATCAATCAATTCAAATATCTATGTTCATTTCAAAAATAATAATAAATGAGCTATCTCTCTTCATAAATAACTTGTGCAAAAAAATAACCTACCTACTCAAAATCCAAAAATAAAACCATAAATGTGCTTCATAAAGTCATAAAACAAGAAAAATCCTTGAAGTCAAGATTAGTCCCTACAAAATATTCCTTCTCCATCCTTCCAAGAGTCTCCAATGCAAGATCCAACTCCTTGGAAATCATTTCAACTTCTCTTCTATCATTGGTCACCGCCTCCAGATTGGCAAGCCCCCTACTTCAACAAAATGTTCTCGCATGACTCCCAGACAATGATGAACCCACATGACGTTCAACCCAGAGCTCTCGGCGTTGTTTACAACCTTCTCTCACTCTTTGAATACGGCATCAGAAACTTCATGCCAAGAGAGTGAGAACATCTCTTGTACGATGGGAAACATGTTGGATACATCTGGTTCTAAAACTCTGTAGCTTCTGGAAGTATCAACAGAGAAGTGACCAAACTTCTTCCATATCCTTGTATACAAATCAACATAAGTGGATAGAACAACAAAGCCTCCAACACGCAAATACCCCGGAAGGGTCCTACTCGGGCCAAAGTCAATATCAATGCCTGCACCAGGATGCTCGACGGAAGCGCTATCCTCAACAAGCATGCAAACAGAATTCTTATCACAATTCTCAGTAAGGGAGAGCACATCATTTATATCGGGATCAACGGTAATTCCTGTTCCCTCACTAGCAAGCTTGACTCTCTGAATTTGGTTATTCTCCCCTAAAAGTAGAGAGAATGTGAGTAGATTGCGTCAAAGCGTCTAAAAAGCAAAATTATTGAGAATCAATCATAAAACATATCATAGAAAATCATAAACAATCATTATAAAGTGTTATTCAGCGGATTATATGGGTTAGAATAATCACAAGACGTTTTACAAAAACGCCTCAGAAACAATTTTCACCGCCCTTCGGAAACTTTCAAGATGATAACAATTGGTGATGAATATTATCATAGTTCTTATATAAAAAGTTTCGTATTTTAATCTACTACAACATGTCAAAAGGGAACATCAATCGGACAAGTGATTTAATATCTATTGAAAAACGGCTAGCGAATTCAAGTCTGAAAACTGTCAGGATTTTCCTGGATACTTTCTGAGTTCTACTGTTCGGTCGTTTTGACACCCTAAGTGATCTCAAAACCTGGATTTCTTCCTCATAGGTTTGTAGGAAATTGTTTTATAATGAATATAGATG
The DNA here is from genome assembly GCA_023531435.1 of Papaver californicum. Classification (NCBI taxonomy): domain Eukaryota; kingdom Viridiplantae; phylum Streptophyta; class Magnoliopsida; order Ranunculales; family Papaveraceae; genus Papaver; species Papaver californicum. Next base: position 15,939,584 of record JAJJMC010015859.1, read on the forward strand.
GGTTAATCATCCAAAATGAAGGTCGTATGAAGATTCTATGACGTTTTTCACAGACCCAATACTTCTGAAATTTTCTGACGACAAAAATTTACAAATATTTTGCAAATTTCGAGAACAATTATACTTATATGAGAAATTCAAGAGGTCTACGTAGTTTGTTACTATTACAAGGAGGAAAGAACTTACTTGAGGAGGATCCAAGTTGGTGGAAAGGTCCAACACCATTTCACTTTCAATACTTGCTTCATCATTAATAGTATTAGATTCAAGTTCTTCAAGTATTTATTTTGTACGAGATGTTTCTTCAAGCTCCTCCTACCCAGACTCATATCCTTCTTCTACACTTATGGTGTCCCCTGAAGCCTCAGGAGCATCACTAGAGTCGAGACAAATGCTCCTGCTCACATGCTACACCAAGACAAGAAAGTATGAGTATTATGAACTAAGAATGCACAAGAAGTTGAGAATGCCAGGAGGAGTACTTATGTCACAGACCGGAAAATTCCACCTCCGGCGCGTTGCGCTAGGCATGCCAGAACTCCCCGATACGCGGCTTAAAAGATAGTAACCGGACTTTAAAGCTTAACTTCTTGCAGGCAAATGTAGGTAGATTTTCCTTCTCAAGCATGATTTGAAAGCATGATACTCGAAACGTAGTTTCCATACTGCAAAGGGTACAAGGTCATTAAAGCAAATGGTGTATTCATTTGGCAAGCATCACATACTTACAAGCATTGTCTAGGCCTAACTCATGCCTTGGAATAGCCCCTAGGTCATTTCAAGACTAATGTTTCGCTTCATCAACTTTGCTTCGACCACACTCTAGAGCCTGCACTAATCTTGTTCTTGCCAAGAGTGCAACAACCAGGCCTATTCCGTTCATACCATATGGATTGATAAGAAGTATGAACATCCATCAAACGGTATGCAACTACCTCATCAAGTATGGTAACAATCATCTCTTTCATAGCATTACCAAGCCAGATGATATGAGTTACCAAAGCGTCACAGTCATCTCCAAATTAGATGATATGAACGATAAGATGCTGCACCTCAATGCATTGCATTGTTTCTGCCTACGTACCCAACCCGTACCTTGAAGGGATCAAGCATGACCGTAGTTCATCCAAAGTGTCAATTCGAAAGGAACAAGCAACTTAAGCCTATTAAGACAATTCCAAGATCGATTTCAACTTCGTTGCAAGGCTAAAGGCCAAGCAAATCCTAGTCCATATAAGCCAAGGGACTTTTGTAAGGTATGTATCAGCTTGTGCATAACTATCGCTACTTAGTATGTAAATATGCATTCTAGAGTGCGCAACACGATTGAATGATGCTTTCGCATAATTCAAGCTTTATCGGTTAAGCTACAAGCAGATTCGCCAACTGGTTAGCATAACTAATGCTATTTCGCTTTTTGGTTAGCATCATCGATTTCCAACCAACACCTCCTCCCTATATATGTTTTATTTTCATTTTTAAAAATAAATAAAAGAAAGGCAAGGGACATCCATTGACTGCACTTTAGTCAAAAACGCCAACTGATTAGCATATCTGCTAACTGGTTAGCCAGCTGCTAGGCTAATCCGCCATCTAGTTAGCATGAAGGCCAATTGTTCCAGGGCTAATGCATCCACACCCTAATGCATATCTAAGTAAGATTTATAAGCTTAGGATGAAGATTTATCCCATGTCATGACGCGTCCCTGAGTAAGTGTCATGCCAAATTGCTGGTGTTACAACTTACATTCTTACGAGGGCCGATCTTACTTCCAGGGAAAATCACCCTTGGTCCTTGCCTTCCAGAATAAAGACTACCTACAGTAACAGAAGCAACGTCCTTCCGAGGAAGAACAACACGAGTCTAGCAGAAAAGGTGAAAGATAAGAATCACAAAAGTCATATTTTCATAATTAAGAAGTCAAAGAAAAGATCTTTACCTCCTGAGATGCATCAATAAATTAGCTTTTGTTTGACTTTAGACGATCACTGCAAATTGGGACACCGAGCCTTGTCCTCCTTAGATGGAGCGGTAGTTATTATTGGAGGCATATAGAAGAATTCCTTGAAGCGTCTCCTTTCAGCATTCCAGAAGCGTGCATACATAGTTGATAACTGAGTCTTTCTACCCCGAATAAAGAAAAAAATGCTTATTCCTTTAATAAAAGAAACATCCAAATTCTTCTTTAATTTTACAATGGATGAAGCTACACTGTGATCGCGAGGTAATTCTTGGTCGAAACTCATCCACGAGTCACGCGATCGATGTTATATGCTTGCACCGAATAATTTTCCGAGAGAAGAGCAAGGACATGACCTGGAGTGGAGATGTTCATGAATGCGTTTTGCCCATATGAAAAGGCATTAACGTCTTTCTTTTGACCCGACCAAAGGGGGGGGGGGGGGGGGGGGGGGAAAGTGGTAGATGAAAGTCTATGTCCGTGCTCAGAATCCCAAGGTCTGAAGTTCACCTCACCCTGAATATCTATCAAGTCAAACAAATCGACGGGGGTAGCATTCCTCCTATACCACCGATGGATCCTTGCATATTCAATACCTCCCTCCAAGTTCAAAAACTTCGGCAAAGATACATATTTCGGGAAGTGCTCCTATAACCATGCTTGGAGAAACATGGTAGGGACACAAGAATCAATCTTCATAAATCTATTGGAAGTCTTCATATCACGAGCCAGTTAATCTAAATGAGAATACAAAGAACCAAGAAATAATTTTCCGAGAGGGAGACACTCACCACCAGCTAGTGCTACTTCCAGAGGAACAACTTGAAGCTTAAAATTGCCAAATGGGAAAGTCTTCGAATACGTCCCTAGATAACCAGAGTGTCAGAAACGCCACAATGGTCAGAGGGTCGCAAAGAGAGGGATCATCAACATCGTCGTCAGCATTCCACTAATGATCAATCCACTTCACATAATACGCGCCATTTTGATCCTTACCCTGCTGGATTTCATCTACCTTCCTCTCCAGAGCTGTGATCATTTGCTTCTCTTTGGCATAATTTTCGACAGGAAGAGTTCCAGAAACCGGAAGCTGCAGCAAACTAACTATGTTCTCCTTAATAATTGTTAGTTCGCCCCAGGCACATATAGAATTATGAGTTGGTCCACACCAACATGAAGAGAAAGTCAAAATACCTTCAACATCCTTCTAGACCTGTAGACAATCAGATAGTCTTACAACATGAAATATTCCAGACTCTTTCAAAATCTTAACCACTGAAGGGTCACTCAACATCACTTTGCACCAACTCGTCCACTCTTTCATGAGGGATTGATGTGTCTTGAACTCGACAGAAGAAGGTAAATAATCTCCCATTTGAAAGCAAAGTCTCGGGACAGTCTCAGGAACAACACTCTGAGGAATGGCATACTTCTCAGATTTGGGGATAAAGTTACCAATAAAACCAGGAGGTATAGCAAGTTCTTCAGAAATATACTCCTGAAACTTATTATGAAAATGAGGTACGCTCTCAAGAAAAATAGCATCAAAAATTTCTTTATTGTTCTGATCAGAAGATGTGGCAACGTCATTATTTATTTTTATTAGTCATATGCAATACATTCAAGTTCCCCTATATTAAAAGGAGATTGAAACCCTAGCTCGCTAAAAGTTCATGGCTTTCGAAAAAATATATATAATTCTAGTTTTCTAAAAAAAAAACTAGGGTTTGTAAAGAAAATAGCCATGATGGCGTAAAGAAATAGGGAAAAGAGAAGACACTTACCCTCTTGGTTTGGTCGGTCATGACGCCAAATCAAGATCAAACTCCCACACTTGCTCGCGCCGCAGTCTTGGAGGACAAGATCAGTTCTTGTCACGCCACCAGCAAAAAGAAAAGAAAAAAAAAAGAGAGGAAGTCACGTAAAAAAAAGGAAGAAGTATATATAGGAGCCAACCTGAAAAGTCCCAGTCCAATTGGGAAACCTAGAACAAAAGGAGAAAAAAGTGGCGCCAAGTGCTTTCTTCTTATCCATATTAATTCTTGGCCCTTCCCACCCGTGGTGACTGATATTTCAAGCAGGGTACCCCCAACTAAGTTTTATGCTAAGGGGTGCTCAGTATACCTTTCTCTACTCTTAAAATTTAAATTATACACATATAATTGCTGAAAGTATATTGTCGCCATCTAGTGCTTAATGTGCAACATTACTGTTCCTCACTAACCATGGACTTAATGTAGACAGTGAGTTCTTGACAAGGGATAGAATTGTATAATTGCCCTCTACTAAGCAACAAGAACGTATGTGTACATGTTTATGCGCATATGCTTAATATAGAATGTTGTGATTTTTATTTATTTTTCGCAAGCGAATTGAGAGCATAAGTTCTTTCTAAATATTCTAAATTGGCCTTGAAGCCTTTTCAATACTCGTAATATTTATGCCATATCAAACTGGTCTCAAGTCGCATAAATTCCACGGATGAATTCCTTGAACTTGCATCGAATAAGCATTGTTGTTCTAGGAATATCTATTGAACTCAGGAACATCTAATTCTTAAACCCTGAAATATGTTATAGCTCAACGCTTCATTCGCAACGAATGCACCTTAAATTGCTCTTCTGAGCCTAAATATGCTACTTTAGCACTTTACTTAAATATAAGCCACACATAATGCGACACTCTCTCTGATGCACCACAGTCGAGAAACAATGTCATAAGAGATGCATTGAACCTCTCATTTAGGCTAACCCTAGTCTTTTCTCATATTAACACCAAGATAGCACTAGCCATTCGGCTTAGCATTGCATTGGCACTAGTTAGCCACAATAGCGCTAAAAACGCTAACTTTCCTGGCGCTAAACCCTAGCACCTGAGAGGTGCTAACTAACCAAAAATGGCCTTAGCTAGTACTTTTTAGCCTAATAAGGCCTTAGCCCACGTATGGTCAACTTGGCACCTCAACCTTCGCACCAAAGTGCTAACCCTAATTTTAGCAACAAAATTGAAGCTCTTTTGGATAACGCCCTTGGATAGAGCCCTTGGAAAATTCCCTTGTGACTAACCCCCTTGTACTAGAGCCCTTGTGGCTAACGCTCTTGCTGCTTACGCTAGCGCCCTTGTGGCCAACGCCCTTGATGTGGCTAACGCCCTTGCTTGCGCTAACACCCTTGTTGTGGCTAACGCCCTTGTTGCTTGGATTTCGCCCTTGTTGTGGATGACTCCCCTGGTGCTGTCACCCTTTCCCTAGCTCCAATGCATTTCTAGCAAAACCCAATGCGCGTCTAAGGCTAATACGTCCTTAACTATACTTAGAAACTTGGCCACATGTATATTTACGATAAAACCTTACTGCTAACTACAAAATTGAAGAGCTAACTTCAAACCTTCTTGGTGCTAGATTTCTAGCCCTAGTATAATTTATGTTTACCAAAAGTTGTGCATGTTGTTCTTACACTTGATACGTTAGCACACTAGTCTTTTACGTTAAGAAAGTTAGCACCTTCTTATTTACGCTAAGTAGCTAGTGTTGGATTTGCTAGCTACTTTGCTCAGAAATATGCCTTTCCTCTCAATATAGGTCCTACATTGAGTCTTCTCTGAATTTCAGCAGGTTTACTTGCTCAAAGAGCCCTTTATGACATTTGTCCTCAAATGCCTCTAAGACTTACAATAAGTTATTTTTAAGCTAATACTTAGCCATAAATATGCCATGTTACTTTCAAACAAGTGCATGACCACTATTAATTCCATACTTGATACTAATCAGTCTGATTATCAATCCAGTGAGTCAGACAACTTGTCTCACTGACCTAGCAGGTCATTTGACTTGACTTGACTTGAATTAATCAAAACCATGGTGGTTTATAACTCCACTATTTCCACGAGATATCAAATACAAGATGGGGGATTCTCATTGGGGTATTTGTATGGCGGTTTATGATATCGTGGGTGGTGACATAATCCCCACAAACAAGAAGGTAACAAGAAGTGGGCGGTTACAGAGCAGTTGAGATGATGAGGAGTAGTGGTCAAACAAGTCTCCCCTATTTTTTTGGAAACCGCCCACTATAATCTCCATAATAATCACTTCTCCACCTCTTTATAACTTCCACGACTTACGAGAATATCAGTACGTCATTTTTAAAATATAAATAGATGATTCTCATCTATTCGAAACAAGATAGAAACACACAACAACTGAATCAGTCTGAAGAAACCAAAACTTGCAGAATTAGTGATTCCTCTACGGAGAATCCATTCTTCTTCACACTACTGATACCTACCAACCTTCTTTGCTTCTCTCCCCTAAGACCTACCCAAATCCTTTCCATCTTTGTAATAGAAGCAAGACTTGAACGACCATTTCTTGGTTTAGGCTCGTCTTATTCGAGCTCGATTTCTGGAACCTACTTGAAAGTACCACTTTGCAGTATATTATTTTTCACCCTAAAACACCGTCGATCAAGGTTTCAGTGATAAGATACGTTTCTTCTTCAGGAGAGGCTGTTATCTTCTTCACCATATCTCCGACATGGAGGGCATTGGGTTCAGGCCCCTCAAATTCATGACATGTCTTCTGAATAATCGAGTTATTAATTTTTTCATCTCCAGTAGAGACGACCCATACGCATTTGATAAAATTTTAAAAAGGATCAGCTTCCTATTCACATCGCCGAGTCAAAGTAGGGTTGATATCCGGGTCAAGTACCCAAGCTTTGATGGGACGTGGGGTTGCTGGTCGCAAAGGATTTGGTTGGATGTGACTTACTTGTGTGTGAAATCTTCGAACATATGACGCCATATCCTCTTGTAGTAACTTCTTCACATCCAGATTCATTATGCGACGAAACTCATTTGATAGGGAATCTTCGGAATGTACTAGCTTGTTTGAAGGTATTGAAGGTGTTGGCGCCGATAAAGGAGATACACTTGCTTCCATCTTGTTGTTACGGACCTACGGGCGTCCAAGAATAACATAATAACTTGGATCATCTTTGAAAATATGAAATTTGGCATGTGTTCGGGTATCACCTGTTTTCACCTCAAAAGTGATATAGCCGTAAGAACTCTTGAACATCCCTTTAGAATTCTTGATTACAGTCGGCGATTGCGTAGCTTCGTGCCTAGAAATTCCCGTAACTCTCAGAGTCTTGATAATGATAATGTTGACGTCAGTGCCTGCATCAATTAATGTTCGCTCTAACTCGATGTATTTGAAGCAAGCAGTGGTGAGAAGTCACCATCTAGGCTTCTCATTGTGTCGGATGACCACGTCTGAAGTGGACTTGGGGTATGTATTATTACTTTCAGTGAAGAGTAGACGCTTACCCGACACAACACGATTGGGGGCAGTAAAAATATCTTTTCGTTGCGCCTTTGACAAGTAAAGAAGCTCATATATGCGCTTAATTATGAATTGTAAAGTTTTTTTGAATAAGTCCCCAGAGAGAGTGAAACTAAGGACTGGGAGGGGATCTTTGTGGACACCTTCAGTCCCCAAGCATAGCTCTCCTGAGTCGATCTTTTCTCTGAAGATACACGTTAAACCATTGCATTCGCTGATGGGATGGTTAACAAATCTATGGCATCGACAGTATTTTGGATTTGACATATCTTCTTCGGTGGGTGGATGTCGCATCGATGGTAACTTGATAGCCCCATTTTGTACCCATAATTCCAGCAGTTCGAGGACCTCCTCCATGGGAAAAGGAAAATTTGGGATTGTCAGATCCGTCTTGGTTTGTCGTGACTGACGCGGAATCTCGGCTGACCTTTATCTTTGAGTTGATGCTGGGGATGTGCTGGAGTTGACATGGCGCGCTTAGTCTGCAACGTTGATCGAGATGCTGCCTTTCTCTTGCCCCCTTCTTCAATAACAACACCTATGAAATGTTGGGTGGAATGTTATTTGTTCACCATACGTCTACTTCCACGGGTGTCTCCATGGCTTTCTTCATTGTCGGGCTTCTTCTGGAGCAGTTGTTGCTGATCTTTTGGCGGCCTCTTGTAGCTCAGAGAAGGTTTGAAATCGTAAATTTTCTCAGTTACGTTCTGGTCATGGAAGTCGATAGCTTGTGTTTAAAACATCTTTACGTATCCGTTGGGGTACTCGTTGTTCCTTTGGAACGTTCTTCCCAGGTATGAGAGGTTGATCTCCTCGGAGACAAAGAAATACTTTTTGTAAAAGGAATTGACCATTTGAGACCAACTACAGATGTTGTTGGGGCGAGATTAGTGTACCAGGTATAAGCTATCCCCGTAAGAGATTTGGAGAATTCCTTGAGCTGCAACACTTGGTTATATTCCTGCACTCCTAATGATTCCAAGAATCAATAAATATGTTCTCGGGCATTCCTGGTGCCATCGTACAATGAGAATAGAGGAGACAAATACCCATTTGGCAGTGCAATCCTCTGAATTTCAGTTGGGTAAGGAGGTTGATGTTGATGGAATGAAGATGAATCTTCATTTCCGAGGTTTCGCAAGAGCCTTTCCAGGTCTTCACGAGTGAAAAAGTTTTGTTGTTGTTGACTTCTCTCTGGTACACGATCAGTGATAATATGTACCTTGTCATTTTCCTAGGTGTTATCTCTCGATGTGCTGGCTCCACCGACAGTTCTGGGTAGTGGCCATGGCTACTTGAGTTTCAGCCAAGGTATCCTGCAGTTTCATCAAATCAGTCGTGGTAGGTGATGCCTGCTCTTTATTTTTGGCACCTTCAGTGGTATGGAGAGAAGTGTTGGTGTTTCCAGTGGTTGTATTTTGAGTAATGATCTCTGGAGTTCCACCACTGGCGTTGCCGGAGTTAATAGTGGTTTTTGAACCTGAATTGGGATTAGTTGCTGAACCCGACCTAAGATCCACTATTTTTAAGTAATTGAAGAATTGATTTTCATACGGTTGAATAATTGGATTCGTGACCGGGAGATTGACCTCCCACTGTGGTCGCCAATTGTTAGCACCTAAGAAATTGATTCTAGGCAAAACAATGTACTGTTGAAGTACTTTCTTTAGATTCAGAAATCAAAATCGAACAAGACAAGCCTAAACAACGATAGTAGTCGTTACGTCTTGCTTCGTCACGAGGATAAAAAATGAGTTGATCTTAGGGGAGGGAACCAAAGAAAGTTGAAGGAAATATGTGTGATGAAATGTGGGTAGAATTGTAGAACTATTGAAAAAATCACAGAGCTTATGAGAATTGTAAGCTTGTTGTAATTTCTGAATGGGCTAAGGATTCTACTTTTAATAGTTGAGAATAAACACGTTTTTTGTAAAGTAGTGGAGGTGGTTAAGAGATGGAGAAGTGGAAGTCGTGGGGATAATGGTATAACCGCCTTGGAATCTTCGGGAAACCATTACTCCATTAACTGATCCAGCTTTACCACTATTTTGTAACTTCCAGATCATGGTGTGTTACCAGGCTGCATGTTGCTGTAACCGCCAGACCAAAACCCCATGAATAATCCCCGCATGTAATTGTTTTGATTTCTTGTAGAAGTTAGTGGAGTCATGGACTTAAAACACATGAATAATTCGTGAGCAAAGGATAATGCTGGCACGAACAAGCGTGAAGGGGTAGCCCTGGCACAGTTGAGGAAGCATAGGGAAAATAGGTGCTAGCAGTGCCATCGCTGGATCTAGCGCTGACCGTAGTGCTAGTGATGCTGGCCCCTGGAGTTAGTGCTAGCGCTATCACCGTTAGGGCCTGTTTGGCGCGTGCTTTGTTAGCTTTGTTGGCTTTTTCTAGCCTTTTGGCACATGTATGTGCTACTCATTGGTGTTTGAATACGATTAGGGTTTGCCAAGGCTAGCACTTGCTAGTGCCATGATTATTGCCCATGCACCACTAGCTTTGATATTTATTAATATTGTGGTCATATTTATGGCCTGTTTAGAGTTTCCCAATTGTATGAGATTTATTGTTAGCATTTTATGCTTAACTTTTATGCAGTGCATACATAACATTTTCAAGAGATTCAGCCCTGGGAGTTTGCAACTTGAAATTATACTTGATATGACTCTGCAATTAGATGGTATGCATCTAATTAGCATTTTTATTCGGATATGGCATAACTTCTGTTCTGAATGTTCGTAATTTTGTATTACCAGCGTATTCGAATACAAATAGTTTGTATAGACGTAATGAAATAACGAGGATTTAGTTGAGTATAACTCTGAAATTTCTATGGTGCATATATATGCAAAAAGAGCTACAGGGTTAATTTATCCAAGAGATGAATATCCCTTCTTGATTTTATTGCAGAATGTAGGATATGAGTAGTATTCATAATTCTGATGCTTGACTAAAAACTCATACATTTATTTCATGCTTATGCATCTAGGAAAAAAGCGATGACAGTGCTTCAGGGCAGTTTTAACCAAGAGCTGGATGCCCCTTCTTAATTTTCTTGCAGAAGGCAAAAACGATATTACAATTTTCTCCTTTGTCAAAAACTCACCATCAACAATTAGATGCAAAATTTATATCCTTGTATACATGTTCAATCTTATGCGCACATACTTAGCCTTAACTGCTAACCATCTCTGACGCACCATCCACGGAACAACATCAGCCACAACGGCTTGCACTGCACTATTTGAATCTGATCTAACTCTTATATTTACGGACCCCCACTGCTCAACCCATTCCAATCCATAAATAACTGTTTCAATCTCCACCATATAATTAGTTGTGTTGCCTAGACCGATACTTCATAAAAACCATTCCTTGCCACAATACCCGAGCTAGCAGGTCCTTGATTGCCCATGGAAGCCCCATCACAACAAATCATAATCTCATCAAGCTGCGGTGGCCTCCAAAGGCATTCTTTTGGGATTACATGCTTCACCCTTCTGTGGGCAACTTTAAAGTAGCTACGAATTTGCAAATTCTGACATGTATTAAACATATGGCCTGTCATTTTTTTGAATTTTCATGAATTCGTTGATACACCTTCATCTTAAACTGTATCCAATTCAGCTTGACACCTTCAAAGACCATCTTGTTACACAATAGCCAAAGCTCTACTCTGATGGCTAAGTTAGATACTAGTCGCAGATCTTTTACCATCCTACTTATATCCTTTGCAACCTTATATGAATCAAGCAAATTAGGATTTGAATTCAACTCAAAAATAGATGTAATCCAGTTGCAACATATTTGCGAATATAAACAGTCCCAAATAATATGGTGCAGAGATTCCGACTCCCTCTTGCAAAACACACAACACGAAACTATCCCCAGATTAAATCTAGATACCAACTTGTCATGTGTGGTGCAACAATTGATATTAATAACTTTCTACGCCAAATCACCTAACGAAGGATACACAGCTCTTCTCCAAATAATTTTAGCCTCACGCATCACTGTATTAGTCCTTCTCACCAAATTCCTTGTAGATTTAACCGAGAATAACCCTTTCTGATCTGAAGTCCAGATTCTTATATCCTTTAAACCACTAGGCTTTGGAAGCATTTGTACAACCATTCCTGTCGCTTCCATCTGATCTCGCATACCATTAGGTATAACCCAATTGCCATTTATAATCAAATGTGAAACTGTAGAAGTGATGAAATTATTCCTAAGTCTCGCTGGGATACCCAAGACTGCAACTATACTCTGTTGGTTGTCCCAATTGTCAAAATACAAAGACATATTTCTACCCTACCCTATCAAGTATCTTCTTTGTGTCTCTACCTCATTATAAATCCATCTAATGCCCGGTAAAATGGAAGACTTGATAATATAGTCAATCAATTCTCCATTCACCTTCAAAAATTTAGCTCTCAAGAAACGAGCCAACTTCTTATTAGAGTTTTTGATATTCCACCACAGCTTCATAAGCATAGCCTTATTCACAACCACCATTCTAGAAATACCTAAGCCACCTTCACTTTTGGGACAATAAATCTTATTATAAGCAGGAACAGTAGCCTTTATTTGCTTAGAGTCACCAGGCCACATAAAATTTCTAATGGCTCTTTCGCATTCAACAATTACTTTCATGGGCCATTTATACACATCCATAGAATGAATAGCAATACTGGAAATCATAGACCTTACCAACACCAGCCTTGCCCGAAACGAAAACATTACTTCCTTCCAACCAACAAGCTTGTCAAGAATTTTTTCCACCACCGGCCTGACATGCTTATAACGAACTGCACCACGCATTATTTGCACACCCAAGTACCTATCTGAAAATGAAGTTGTCTGGATTTTAAGTAACGCATCAATTCTTTTCTTTCTTGCTATAGTACCACCATCAAAATAGAACTTGCTCTTAGCAAGGTTGCCTGTTTGGCCAGAAGAATCTTGGTATTTAACTAAAAGATCAAACAAGCTTTGCAAACTTTTCATGTTGGCCTTACAGAAAATCATAATATCATCAACGAAAAAAAAGATGCGTGGGAGACGCACCTTTTCTAGTTACCATATGAGACATATCCCCATTTTCGAAAAGCATGCAATATTACGGCTATATCTTCGATAAGGACAAAAATAAGAGGAGATAAAGGATTACCTTGTCGTAAACCTCGATTGATTTTGAAAAAACCCTTAGGACTTCCATTTATCAAAAAATGAAATTCTAGCCGATTTGAGAATATTATGTACCCACTTGCACCCGAATTCAGAGAAACCATACCTCCGAAAAATAGTAAGAACAAATTGCCAACTTACAGTGTCAAAAGCTTGTGTGATATCAAGCTTTAGGCCTACCTTCCCATACTTCCTTTTGACATCAATTTCATTCACCATATCCGAAGCAAGACTGATGTTTTCATGGATATTTCTACCATTCATGAAAGCCACCTGCTCCTCCGAAACCAAATTATCCAACACACTACCAAGACGAGAGGCCATAATCTTTGTAAGGATTTTGAAGAAAAAATTGCTCAAGCCTATTGGCATGAAATTCTTCAATTTATTAGCACCTTTCTCCTTCGAGAACAACATAATAAAACTAGAATTCACGCCATTGGGGATAAACTGACGCTTCCAACAATGCACCACAGCTGCAACCAGGTCAGTCTCAATTATATCCCAACACTTTTTATAGAAAATACCCAAAAAACCATCAGGGCCTGGGGCATTATCAGCACCAAGCTCAAAACTGCATTTTTAATTTCCTCCAACTCCGGATCGACATCCATACACAAGCTTTCCTCATTGTTGATTTTGGCATGCACAATATTGAATAAATCCTCACTAACTTAGGTCTCATCTCCATTAAACTTTCTCATATAATAGTCAAGAATGGATATCCAGCAAAGTACCTACATCGGAAAAAAGGTTAGAAATAAAAGTTGTGTTCCTTCACATATGGATGTTGTTATGGAGTTGCTATCTCCAACCATAATCTAAGTCGTACGTGCCTTTTGCTACAACCAATGCTTCGGCCAAAAGATCAAAATTCGCTGCGTCAGTTGGGTCCATATCCGAAATAGACTGAGCCAATTCCAGCTGCAGCTCAGCCTTTTTCAATCTATTATGTACATCCCCAAAAAACCCCTGGTTCCAAAGCTTCATAGATTCCTTTAATATCTTTAGCTTACTTGGGAAAAGGTAAGTGTCAGAGTCTCTCAAGGGAGCATTCCAACTAGCCCGGACCATATCGCAAAAATTTGCATGAACAAACCACATTTTTTGAATTCTAGAAGGATCACACACTTGCCTTTGCGTCTCAAAAGGAAAACATATCAACGGAGCATGATCAAACACATCTCTAGCCATCACCAAGTACCGCCAATTCTGGAACTTCTTATGCTACGCCTCATCGACAAAGGCTCTGTCAATCTTCTCAACTATCATAGCATTTCCTGACCTTTTATTATGCCAGGTCATCTTACTTCCCAAGGGATCATCCTCAACCAGTTTATTACCATGGGCCCAAGAGCTAAACTCATTGATAACAACTTTTCGAGTAATCCTACCACCTTTCTTTTCCTCAATTCTTAAAACACAATTGAAATCCCCTATAACTAACCATGGAACATCAACATCTCTAAATCTAATACAAGGCCATAAATCTCTTCTAGTTACCTGCAACACACTAGCATGAACAAAGGATATAAAGACCCCCTGAACATCTATCGAGATAGCTTGCTTACCCTTGTTAATGACAACTGGTTCAGCAATATCTCTCGACCACAGAACCCACAAATTACTCTTACCACTATCTAAATTTTGAATGAAACTATTACACATACCATCTAATCTTAAGTCATGCACAACACGCCTATTACAATGTAACATTGGCTCTTGAATACATAAAATTTCCGTCTTGTGTTTTTTAACCAACTCTCTAAGCTTAGATCTAGGCTCATCTTTTCCCAGACCATGTATGTTCCAAAAGAACACACACATAATCGACAATCGGTAGAGGCTTTGGACCCCCCTTGCCCTTCTTAGATAACTTAGCTGTAATTTTCTTTGAAGATTCCTTTAAACCAGTAATAATATCAGCAATAAAAATACTCTCACCATCAGTAACAACTTCAACGTCTGTAGCATATCTAGTTTTAATAGCATTACTCTTATTTTTCTTCTTAGAGTTATCCTTGAGTTTAACTCCGTCATTACTAGACTTCGCCGTACCACCCTCCAACCCTCTACCAATATCAGATCCCACCAACTCATTTACCTCAGCACGAGCATCTGATAGAGCCCTTACTTGTGCATGTTGCTCGGCCTTTCTCTGCGCATCCTCCTTTTCAGCTTCTCTAGCCCAACTGATCTTGCCAGCTTCATCAGCTAACAATTCCGAATTAGGATTAGCAATGTTATCAACCTCAATCTCGACATCAACCTCTTCAGACTCCTCATCTCCATAATCATCTATACTTTCCTCACTCTTATTACACAACAACGAGTATCGATTACTGCCCGCAGTAGAAACATCAAACCCATTCTTGGTTCTGATCGTCTTACCTTTACGTCGCATCTTTGGCCTTTGGGTAACAAATGGAGTACTTTCCCAGTGCTTATCCAAGGCCGGATCAATATCCAAACCCACATCCAAAGCCGCTTGCATCTCCATAGCCATTCTAGCATCACCACCTATCAGTCTCATCTTTGAGGATTGAGCAGCATTAGCACCCCCCATGAACTTCTCAATCTTTTTCTCCTCAACTGGTTTGTTTTCAAATAAAGGAGCCTTGGCCTTAGCCTTAGCAGCTTCATCCTGCATCTTCAATTTGCAATCCAATTGCGCATGTTTTGCTCTTGCCCAATTTCCAGCAGCTTTGAGCCAAGCAGCGTCGGCCCTAGCAACTGCATTCTGGAGCATTGCAGCTTTATCCTTCTTAGGGTGGGATTTCTTAATGGAATTAGTTTTTTTTTTTTCGCAGTTTTCTTTTTTTGTGTTATTTCTATGGCCAGACCATAGTCCTTCCTAGGTTCAACCTCCTTTTCTCCATCATCTTCCTTCATATGTTTTTCCTCAAGAACAAACTTGCAATCCTCAAAGACATAACCTATGATCTTGCATTGTTTACAGAACTTAGGCTTGCGTTGAATATCTACTTCCCGAATGAAACCAATTCCTCCAGCATTAATTTGAATATCAATTGGGACATCTTTTGCAAAATCAACATCAATAAGGACACTTGCAAACTGACATTAATATTTCCTCACTCCAATATGCAATTGGAAGACCAGGCAGCTGTACCCATACCAAGGAACGAGAAGTTTTTTGATAGTTTGGATTAAAATTTGGATCAACGTCAAGAACACGCAAAGGCCTTTGTTGAAAAAACCAAGAACCATCACGCCAGACCCTTCTTTTATCATCTTCGTTAGCCAGAACAATGGTAAAAAATCCTTTGGACATCAGAATAAACTGATGATGACCCGATAACTTCCATTGAGCTAATAAACTTGAACTAACCTCTATAAACTCCAAATCCTTAAAATCTAATATACCTATCAAAGCAAACATCTTCTCTTCCATAGCTTTTTGAAATAAATCATCATTAATATTTGATTATAAAACGACCAGTTTCTGATTTGCGAGCCTTACATAAGTTGTTAACATCCAGTTTGGAAAGAACATGTGTTCTGTTCTTCGCAACATCTAAAAAAAGATAGTTTTGCACCAGAATTAGAATTAGGGATACCACCATCATCTTTAGCACCATTATTTTCCATTCCTGATCACCTTGATGATCCAAAACGCTGAAGAAATCCGGGGTTTGCTGAGCAAACTCTTAAAAAACGTAAAGTAAAGAAAAAAAAATCCTAAAAAACCGGGGCTAAAAAACTAAAAACTCTAGAGCCTGTAATAAGCAAAATAAATTTCAAAAAGTTTGGTAAGATCCACCGAAGTGGGTAGCCTTTGTTTCCTTCTAAACACATTGTATATATCCCCCTAGTCCTCATATGGTTTTTTTACAAGGCTAAATCGAGGCCTACCCAATGTAGACAATCTCGTATGAGATGGCCGAGATATCGTCTATAATACCCAATGTAGTCCATATCGGTCGGTACGGCTGGTATACCGTCGGTTTTTACCAGTTTCAGAGTGCAAGCGAGACGAAATCCGGTATACCGGTGAACGGTATTTGACTGAAAAATCGGCCGGTATGGACCGTACCGGTTTGACCGATACGTCCGATATTTTTTTTTTCTTTGAAAAGAAAAAAAAAATAATAAAAAAAATTTTATCCTTGTTATAGGTTTTCAATTGTTACTCATATTTCTTTATGGTATTTTAGAATTGTATGTGCATATGATAATATCTATAATTAATCTAATGATCTTGATTAGAATTGTAATATCCTTGTTTAATTAGCATCTTAGACGATGAACTTTGAAGTTGTTCCTGTTTCTCTTGTGTTTCCAGTTTGAACTTTGTATGGAATCTATGGATCTATGTATTTCGGATGAGTACTAGTTTTTCTTTCTAAACTTTGTGAAAAAACGTTTGTTATAACGTGTTATAATATATTTAAAGTTATAAAATGTGAACTAGTATTTTTTCATAAAATTATAGGTATAAAATATATGGACCGATATTTCGCTGATATTTGAAACCGAAATTTTCCCGGTATACCAGCGTACCAGTGTATCACTCTCGACTGGTACGAACCGAAATCCGGTATGAACTACATTGATAATACCAATTTCGGTATTCACCCGAGACGAGCATGCTATATCGCTGACACGGTATTCGGCCGAGATGGACCGTGACGAGTTTACCGATATTAGGGTGATCTAGGAAGTTTAACACTTGTATGGGGGTAGTTTAGAGATTTTACCTTTAAGAGATGGTATTTTAGAATGAGTACTGTTTTTTTTTTCTTTCTAAAATTGGTGGTATTTTAGAAAAATGAGTACTAATTTTATATCTTATTATGTGCAATGTGTGAATAAACGTTTGATATAATAATTATAAGTATATGGAACCGATATTTCACCGATAATCTCCCCCATAAAAAGTTGTACCAGTGTTTCACCGATATTTCAACGATAATCTCCCTGATATAAAGTTGTACCAGTGTCTCAGTCCCGACCGAGACAAAACCGAAATACGATATTGACTATATTTGGCCTACCCCAATTATTTGAGGCCTATTCAATAAGTTAAAATATGGTCATTTTGAAGTAAAATAAAAAACCTCTTATCCAACTATTTTTGTTAATTACTAATTTGCCTCCTTATCTATATTTTCTTGTATATGATTCTTCATTCAACTTTTACGTGCGATTCGTTGGGGCATGAACTTTTACCTCATTTTTTTCTTGGAAAGAAGTTGAAAGAAGTGAATAGAGATTCTCGTTTCTTTATTAGTTATTCGGGATGATGACCTAAACCAGATAGTTATATGAGTGAAACAAAACAACTTATAAATTAGTAGTAAAGAGGTTGAGATTCATTCCCTATGTACAAGAGTTAAGCAAAAAAGTGAAATTACCCCAAGGTTGGCTGATTAGTCATCATGGTTTGAAACGGGTAGAAAAGATCGACTGGCTGGAGTTTTGTTTTAACTATTCAATTATATTGTATGTATTACCATACCGGGAATCAAGCAAAAATGAGTGGACGATTAGGATGCTTCCAATCATTAGGTATACGTGTTAAGGATCTCGAAACATGTATTTGTAGCTTATAGTTGTTAAAAAATATTTTTAAAAAAAAATCAAATTTTGAATCATCTTTTGGTCAACCTATAGCCAGAATCGACAGGTACAAAGACACTACACCTACCGATTGGATTATCTTCCCAACATATTATGAACTTCAATCGTCTATTACGGTGATGAACATCAGCAATTGTAGTTCATATTTGGCGGGATTGGTAGGTGAAACAATCGGTTATTATGGACTCACATATCGGTCAATTGTAGCACTTAGAGATTTTCCGAAAATAAGCAAATAAACAATCGACCGATGCATGTTGTCCTATGAAATTCTACCAAATAAACTTCCACTCAATAGTGCTACCACTAATATAGCCAATAACATGTTATCGAAACCAAAAAAAGAAAAAAATATTATTGACTTAATCAATCAACATGTTATTCAAGAAAAATGACTATCCAATCAATAACTTAACATGTTATATAGTCATACAATTCAACAAGATTATGAATTTATTTCATCATTATTAGATTCAGTAGGTAAGAAAACCCTTACATGTCAAAAATCAAAGCAATCAGGTAATCTTGCATCATATAACCAACACTCATATGTTATCACAGATTAAGTCATTACTAAGAAAGTGCACGATATGAATCTAATCAGATTCTGAAAATAGTTCAGTTGGACTTGGAGTGTCGAACGATAGGGTACCAAAATTGGGGTCCTTTCAACAACCAGGAAAAAAAAAGGAACATGTGAAAAGCGAACACCTGAGATGGACCGCGGGTTAAAACCGTCGGTAAGGACCAGACTGACCGATTTGATCACCCGGGTTACTGTTCATCGTCTTCTTCTGTTAGTACCTAAAAATTGATTCTAAGAAAAACAATGTACTGTATAAGTACTTTATTTAGATTCGGAAATCAAAATCGTACATGGAAAGCCTAAACCACGATAGTAGCCGTTCCGCTCTGTTTCGGTCACAATGAGAGAAATGGGTTGATCTTAGGGGAGGGAAGCAAAGAAAGTTGAAGGAATTTTTGTGTCGAATTGTGTGTAGAGATGGAGAATAACAGAGTTGTGAGAATGATCAGCTTGTTCTGTCCTTCTGAAATGAGCTAAATAGCATATTTATAGTGATTAGTAACACACATTTTCCTTGTAAAGTAGTGGAGGTAGTCATTATTTACTCAGTAGTTAACTATTTAATTTGTTTCTTACAGTAATGGTTGCCAGAGCACTTTGTGTCTGATATTGCGGTAAACGCTATTCCCCAATCTAGAGAGAAGAGACCACAAATGAATATACATGGAAGTAGAGACCGTCCTTTCAAGAAGGTAAGCGTCTTGTGTTTTCTCTTATTTTTCCTTTCTGTATGAAATAAATCCATATCTCTTCCTGACAAGCACCTTTACCTGTCTGGGAGCGTGATTCGTCAAGGTGACTCGAGTATTCAACCTTTCAAGTTTGGCATCCCAGCTATTATTGGTGTTTCAGCTCTTTATGTTGTAAGTAAACTTTCTTTTGGATATCCCTAAGTTGCATGGTCTTTCTTCTAACTGAATTTGATGAATTTTGGCTCTTATAAATAATCGTCATTCTTAGATAACTAGCAACATGAATACTTTGGTATCAAAAAATAATGATGTGTTAATAAGGAAGAAGAATACTAAGATGACAACGGACCTGAAATATCATCCCATACTGAAGTAATTGAAAAATCCGGATATGAGAACAAAGAACTTGGTGGTGAGTCACATCGCGAGGAGCTTTCTACTTCCAATGACTTGTCGTAACTCCAAGTAAGTTTTCTTCATTCTTTTAGAAAAAAAATTACATGATTATAGCCCTTAAACCACCCAATGTGTAGAATCGTACATGATTTCATGAAAGACTTTAGCAGTTTTCGCTGTCAGAAAAATTCATAATCAGGTCTTCTTGCCGTTACGGCCGTAGAATCTTCGTCCGAAGTCATAATAATGTGGTTGACCTCTCATTCTTTAGATAACAGAAAGAGATAACTTTTGCAAATTGTTTTTATGGATTTGGAGTCTATTTACTAGGTGAAAAGTACCTAACACTGAGAGTCCAACACTTTTTCAGACAAAATTTTGTAGGTTTTCAGCTGTCGTGTAGTCGAGTGGCCGCCCTTATTAACTCGTTTATCCGATTGGCATTCCGTTTTAGAATGTTATAGTAGACATCCGTAAAAATCATTTGGTATATAGATATTCCGTAAATTCTTTACCAATTAGCTCCAGTTTCAGTTCTTCTGGAGGGCAGTACAAAAACGTTTCTGACGACATTTTTGCAAAACGACCCATAACCTTTCTAAACCATATGTCATGACCCGAAACATATTGTAATGAATGTTTAGGATTCTAATGAACATATTTTGTGAATTTCATGACTTGTGCTTAAATTCCTTACGTTGAAGATATTTAAACTCATTATTTATATAACGTCTCTGTTTTTCTAGGGGGGAACGAACCAAAACAGAGAGATGAACTTGTAGGTGAAAGATTGGAGATAACCATGAATCTTGATGATGGTGATGTATCTTCTCCAACTCAGAGTCATGAGCAAGCCCCTCGTGACATGACTATTGACAAAAGCACTCCAAGTGGCACCGTTGTACAAAATGTTGATGTGATGGAGATTGTTCCAGTTGAGTATCCGAACGCTGGTGTTAGCTTCGACTTCAAGTTTGATAGGATTTGACACAAAAACGTGTGCATTGGAGGCTTTACTGTATACCAAGATATGGAAGAAGTTTGTCTATTTCTTCCTTAGTAATCCTGAAAACTATCTTACTCTGGAGAGGAATGTGTCTGTGTTGCTTCCAACTGTGAATGAGATGATTTTTCATCCCCGTAGAGAAATCTATGAGATAGTTCTTAAAAAATGGAAGGATGCCTTAGAGGAGGCTGAAAGAGCTGAGCTTAATTTCGCATAGCTCGTCGTCATTTATAAGTTATTGAAAGGTATTTGCAGGAGAAAGGTGTATCTTATAGCTTAGAAACGGTTGCCAAGGCTAAATGTGAAGTTGATATGCTTTCTCGGGAGTTAAATATTGCAACTGAGGCGCTTGAGAAAATGGAGAAGGCATACGCTGAAGGCGCTGAACAATTTTTAAAGGAATTTTTTAGGTTTCATAAGTTTTCATAGGTTTTGAGACATATGGCTTTTTTGTGGTTTTATTTTGGGATTTTTTAGTAGATAGAGATTTCTGAATAATTTTCAAGGATATATATTTTTTTTTTTTTGAAAAGAAACAATATTTTGCTTGATTGAATAAACTGATATCCTAAGTATGAATGCAAGATATTGCAAACATTTTTGAGGAATTAGAAATATTGCATAAAAGAGGGAAATAAAGCAAGATGGTGGTAGAATGCTTTAAGTGGTGTGAGTTGTCATCCACTTGCCATGTATGACCATCCTTTCTTGCTTGTCAGTATTGACAAGCTTGTAGTAACCTCCGATCAAGGTTTCAGTGATGAGATACGGATTTTCTTCAGGAGAGGTTGTTATCTTCTTCACCATATTTTCGACATGGAAGGCATTCTGTTCATTCCCCTTAACTTCATGACTTGTTTTCTGAATAACCGGGTTACTAATTTTCTTATCTCCAGCAGATATAATCAATACCTATTTGATAAATTTTTGAAAAGGATCAGCTTCCCATTCACAACGCCGAGTTAGAGTAGGGTTGATATCCGGGTAAAGTCCCCAAGCTTTGATGGGACGTGTGATTGCTGGTAGAAAATGATTTGGTTGGATGCGACTTACTTGTGTACGAAACCTTCGAACATATGACGCCATGTCCTCTTCTGGTAACTGCTTCACATCCAGATTCATTATGCGGCGAAACTCATCTGATAGGGAATCTTCGGGATTCGCAAGCTTGTTTTGCGAGTCTGGTAGGTGTTGGTGCCGATAAAGGAGATACACTTGCTCCCATCTTGTTTATACGGACCCACGGGCGTCCTAGAATCATGTCATAACTTAGATTCTCTTTGACAATGTGAAACTTGGCATGAGTTCGGGTATCACCTGTTTTTACCTCAAGAGTGATGTAGCCGTAAGCACTTCTGGACTTCCCCTCATAATTCTTGATTACTGTCGGCGAGTGTATAGCTTCGTGCCTGGACATTCCCGTAACTTTCAGAGTCTTGATAGTGATGATATTGACGTCGGTGCCTGCATTGATTAGCGTCTGCTCGAACTCGGTGTCCTTAAGGCAAACAATGGTGAGAAGTCCCCAGCTAGGCTTTTCATTGTGTCGGATGACCACATCTGAAGTGGACTTGGGATATGCAATATCACTTTCGACGAAGAGTAGACGCTTACCCGACACAACACGTAGAATGAAGCTCTTGAATGGGAGGGGATCTTTGTGGATGCCTTCAGTTCCCAGGCATAGCTCTCATGAGTCGATCTTTTCTCTGAAGATACGGCATAAACCATTGCATTCGCTGGTGGGATGGTTAACAACTATGTGGAAGTGACAACATTTTGGATTTGACATGTCTTCTTCGGTGGGTTGATGTCGCAAAGGTGGTAACTTGATAGCCCCATTTTGTACCCATAATTCCAGCAGTTCGAGGACCTCCTCCATGGGAAAGAGGAAATCTGGGATTGTCAGATCCGTCTTGGTTTGTCGTGACTGACGCGGAGTCTCGGCTGACCCTTGTCCTTAAGTTGATGCTGGGGTTGTTGCTAGAGTTGACGCGGCGTGCTTAGTCTGCGACGTTGATTGAGATTCTTCCTTTCTCTTTCCTCCTTCTTCAGTAACAACACCTATGGAATGAGCTACAAAGTGCTAAAAGAGCAAGGAAGTGAAGTGTTATTGATGAAGAAGAGCCAAAGACTAAATTCAACTCATTCAAATCCAGTAGTTCTTATGATCATATTGTATAGAATTCAAATACGAAGTGAACGCAAAAAGAATGAGGTCATTCCGAGTTTGGACGCAGAAGTTGCTGGCAAAACAACCGAAATAAAAAGCGAAACACACAACAAACAATCAGTAGATAATGGGGAACCCGAGACTACCGATTATAAGCAGTTTCGGCCACAGAAGAAGTACTTTTTGGAGGTATTACAATCGATGGATATTTCTGGTATCGAGCCTACCGATTATGGGCACTTTTGGGTACAGAAAACATGAGTTTTTGGGACATTACAATCGGGAAAAATATGAGAAACGAGACTAACGATTATGGCAAGTTTGGGTACATAAAACTTGAGTTTTGGGGACATTACAATCGAGAGAAAGATGAGGAACGAGACTACCAATTATGGCAAGTTTGGGTACATAAAACTTGAATTTTTTGGGACATTACAATCGGGAGAAAGATGAGGAACGAAACTACCGATTGTGAAAGTAAAGAAATTCGAAGTTTTATTAGTTTTGAAAAAAAAAAATTTGGGGAAACTTTCACAATCGGTAGATAATGAACATCACGAAACTACCGATTGTGCTTCTATTTTGGAACATAAGAGTATAATCGGCAGATAACATACTCTATTATCTACCGATTCTGGGACGTTAATGGCGCTGAATGCATTCAATCGTCATCTCTAATCGTTATTGAACCTTCAACATGATATTCTTAATGATGTTTCTCACGTTCTTCTTCATACTCATCCATTTTTGTTATTGATTTTAGGTAAACCTAGTTTTCCTAAACTTTTTCTTCTCTAACACACTCTCTCTATTTCTTTTTAAAACTATAACTCAAAATATATTTTTTTAATACTAACATAATTAAAATTAAATAACTAATTAAACAAGGGTAGATTAACCATTATAAAAAATATATGGATAATGGGTGTGTTGATATTACTTCGTAGTGACCCTATTTTGTTTTATTAGTCGCCCCAAATTCTTTTTTTGTCGCCCTAAAAAACGCTCTACCAACAATTCATGTTTTATAAAGAAAAGAAGTTTTGATTGGTGTAACCCTGATATTACAAAAATAACCTGAAACATCATTAATACAACTATATATGTATTCAATTGTGTATTAAACATATTTTTACATATTTATAAAATATAATTATTTTAAATATAAATTATATTTTTAAAACTTTTATATCTTTTAATATACAAATCGGACTTTTATAAAATTTATATATTTGAAAAGATTTTTAAATTATCTACGTAATTATTACAAATAAAAATATTTATTTTTATTTTTAAATAAAAAACTTCATTGATTTTAGATTTATATTGTTATAGAGCTTAATACAAGATGCACATATGTTCTCACTAGTATAGTTTATAAAAAAACTCTTTTCTTGGGTGGAATTTGGATGATGGGAAGCTGCAGACCCAGTTTGATGTCGCATGAAAAATGATTAGCAGACCGCGAAAATAAACACCACCGAAACAATTCTCCCAAATTCCACATTTTCAAATGTTCCTATAACTATCGGATACCATTCCCAAAAAGAGTTCACCACATTTAGATTAGGGTTTTAGTGATTTTGGGATGTTCTGGAGATGTCAGTGTAGATTTCTTCATGCCGCATTTGGAGAACTTTCAACTGCATAGGTTCCTTGTTAGGGAACTTGTCAAAACGTCGTATGTTTAGTCTATTTTGTTTGCGTAAGCTGATAAGAAATTTTAGGATGATTTGACAATTTCCACGACTATTACTGATCATCTTAGAGAATAAACAAACTATATATGAATCGGAGTCAGTCATCACTCAAGTTTGTGATGGTTGAAAGTTATGAATTTGTTTATTTATAATCCTAATTTATTTAACTCGTGACACCTGATGCTCAAATAAACGCCCACAATTCTATTGCAGCACCTTCATTTTTTATTTGTGATTTTGTACGGGACAATAATATTTGATTATTACAAAATGCACCAACTACGAAACACGTATTAAGAGAATTTTAAATGATCCTTTTCCTAAATGGTTTTGTGTTATTTTGATTAGGGCTGCACAAAACCGACCCTACCCGCCAACCCGACCCGTACCCGCACAAAATAACCCGACCCGTACCCGGCCCGCCAATGAACGGGTTGGGTGCGGGTGATTTTTCTTAAACCCGACTTCTGGCGGGTCGAGTGCGGGTGATAGTTCCTCTCACCCGACCCGACCCGCCCACCCGCCATTCACTTTTAAGTTTTAACAAAACAGGGAATCGAAATATCAAATCAAAAACAGAAACCAATTCATCTTCTTCAGTTCTTCTCTTCTCTGTACTCTGGTTCCATTCTTCTTCTTTTCTTCTACCACCACCACCACCTTGAACCCAAGTTCCCCAACTGCATCATCAGTTCATCACCACCATCAGACATCAGTTCAATCTCTTACAGGTAATTACTGTTTCTTTTTGCCCTAATTGAAATTAATGTGTTCATTACATGATTTAGTAGCAATTGAAATTTGGGTTTTATTAGTTTTGAGTGTTTCTAAATCTGTGATAGGGTTTTACTAGTTTTGATTGAGTGTTTGTAAATCAATTTTAGAACTAGGGTCCTTCAAGTTAAAATTTGGGGATTTTTCATTAGTGTATTAAATTGATGATGTTGATAACGAGATTATCATTAGTGTTCCCTGTTAATTAGTATTCCATGTTATATTGCACAACTTAACTTAATATTAGTGTTCCATGTTCATTAGTGTTCCCTGTTCCTCGTAGCATTTAGTTTTGTAAATTTGGGTTTTCATGCTTCATTGACTAAATTCCAGTATTCATAGGCTCTGGTTGTGTTTGGTGGAGCTGCTAGGTAGTTTGGGTAATTGGTAATCTGTTTATGTACACACACTGTGTGTTCTATTGCACTTGTTATCTCTGGCTTCTTAGGGTAAATTTGGTTGCAACAATTAACGTTGATCATGTGAACTGTTTTAGAAAGGAATCTATTTCTTATTATGGCTAAATTTTAGTTGCATATTTGTATTTGAACTGCTGTTTGAACTGTCATTGTTTACCATAGAGTCATATCTTAATTATAGAACCGACTATTTCTCTGTTATTTGTTATTTGTGACAAGTACATATCTCTTGTAGTTTGATCTACAAGCTAATATGTAACAGTTTGTTACAGGTTGTCTTTCTTGTATTTTTTCTTAGTCTCATTAAAAGGTCAAATATGGCTCGACTTTCTGCCTTTGGCGTCTTTATACTTTTTGTTTATTTAGAGAAGCTCTTCTTTTGAACAAGGTCTTTTTTATCTTGAAAAGTGTTGGAAATTTGGAACTGACCAAGTGTGATTAGTTGTACTGATGCACATTATTGTCTAGTGTTCCATGTAGTCTACTTGGGACTTGTTGGGTTTCATGTGTCAGACTGTAGCTAGTTTTATTCTCATTGAAATCTTCAGAATGGATCTATGTGGTCAGTAGTGATTGTTTTTATGTTTGTTCATTTGATGGCTGTCTTCAAATGTTCTTTCTTTCTTTTTTGAGGTTAGTAAACTTGTGGTCCAATTCAAGACAAAAGAGATGGCATGTTATTTTGAGGCAATTTAGTACAGCACACTTGTGGGCCACTTCAACAAGATGTAAGCTCAATTCATACTCTTGTCTTGATCACCCTTTGGGGCCGTCGTTTGGTTAGTGTGTCTGAAAGTTGGTTGGAGTATTGCTTTTATATCTATAGGGAGGGATTTTTCTTTAGGACTTGAATGGTGTGATGTGATAGAGACATGTTTCTGAAATTGTGTAGAGGTGCCCTGGCAAATATGGAGTTAGCTGTTGTTTCTCTGTCTGTCATTGTTGGCATATTTGAAATTGACTGCAATAGGTTAATTGTTATGGCTGGATTTCTTAGTAATCTGTTAGTTAGATTAGAGTAATTCTAAGCGACACCAGTTTTGTTGATGTTAATTAACACAATATGGTCTGTTGGCATATGTCAAGTTTGAAATTGTTGAGAGTATAGTACTAAATATAACTTCTTTACGCGCCATCATTTTGAAATGCTCAGACACTGTGAGGATTGTCTGTAATTAAAATGTTCTCATTAACATCATGAATCACCCATTTAATTCCAGACCACATTGAGGATTGCCTGTAATTAATGATCTAATATTGCAGCATTGATGCTCCATGGCCACTTTTTGCTCCCAATCTCTCTTTTAACCACTTCGGCTGTCAGAATTCATATTCTACTTTCTCACAAACATCTCTTATTCACTTTTAAGTGACTATTGAATCTCATTATGTGCTCCTTTTGCTGCAGATTGGTAGATGAGCTTACTGTTACCTATAAGGAAGCAGCACTGAGAAGAGCTCGTGAAGAAATCCGAAATCAAATTCTTGACATTTTGGTCTTGCTTCAGAAGTAAGTGATACTGCATAAGAAGTTTTCTGCTTAGACAGTCTGCAGTGTTCAGAATTCATAGTTGCATTCAATTAGACAGTATACCTGCGTCCTACTTTCAGATAACTTCTTTATTTATTAGATTAATAGAGAGAGATGGTTGTTATGGTGTAAATAGAAAATAGAAGGAAATGTAGCCAATAAGCCAACTGACTATTGAATGTATTTGAGAATTCAAAACTATCATGTATACTTTTCAACTTCTAATACATATGTATGTATGATAACTCACCCCTTCTGTCATCTCTGCCTTGTAGGTTATCAACATGGTTGAAATCTCAGAAGATGACGTTACTTCAGATCTTCCACTTGTACAAGGAAGACCATCCCAAAGTTGTATGGGACCTCCACCTCAACGTCAACCGGCATCGGCACCAGGGACAAGGAGTACAGCTGGGTCATCAGCGTCACCATCTAGTCAACCTTCATCATCCGCCGCGACACCATCTTCTCAACCTTCATCATCAAATAAGAAGCCTAGAGTTGGTGTGAAGAAATCTTGGGTATGGAATCACTTCGATATTATAGAAGATGGTGCTAAAGCAAAGTGTAAGCATTGTCCAAAGGGTCGAGGTAGTTACAATGATTGGTGGTAAAACACATGGGACTACCAATCTTTCTTCATCATTTAGAGAAGTGTATTGAGTACAAGAAATCAATTAATAAGGAGCAGGGAGGACAACAAACACTTGGTTTTCAGCCGTGCAAGTCGGGAGAGGAACCACAGCTGGTGGGGGTCAGTTTTTCTCAAGAAGGATGTAGAAAAGCGTTGATTAGGTTTATTATTACAGATGAAATGGCTTTCAGAATTGTTGAAGGCGAAGGTTTTAGGGCTTTTTGTAAGTATCTTGAGCCGAGATTTAAGATTCCAGGTCGTATGACAGTGTATCGTGATATATGCACGATGTTTTTGAATGAGAAGGCCGCATTGATAAGTTATTTCAAGACAAATAAGACAAGAGTATGTCTTACTACTGATACTTGGACATCGGTGTAGAACTACAATTACATGGTTTAACGGCTCATTTTATTGATCGTGAATGGAAGCTGCATAAAAGAATCATCTGTTTTTGTTTGATTGAAAGTCACGAAGGTAAACAAATTGGTAAGGCTTTGGAGAAATGTTTGGTAGAATGGGGGCTTGAGAGAGTATTCACTGTCACTCTTGATAATGCATCTGCGAATAAAACTGCTATTGATTATCTGAGAAAACAAGTTGTTAGTTGGGGTTCTTCATTACTTGGAGCTAAACTTTTTCATGTTAGATGTGCGGCCCACGTACTTGCTCTTGTCGTTAAGGATGGTTTAAAAAAGTACCATACGTCAATTCTCAGAATCAGGGCAGTGGTAAAGTATGTCACAAAATCTCCCGCAAGATTGAAGAAGTTTATGGATGCTGCTGAGATGGAAAGGATAGATTGTAGAAAAGGTTTGATTTTGGATGTGAAAACGCGGTGGAATTCTACTTATTTGATGTTAGTTGCTGCAGAGAGGTATGAAAAAGCTTTTGAAAGGCTACATGAGTCAGATAGGGCATTCCGTGAGAAGTTTTGTTATGATATTCCAGTACCATCTTTTCATATGGGTGACGGTGATGACAATGTTGATATAGATGCTGATTTTGATCTAGATTCTGACGATGAAGAAGAAGAAGTAGATGTTTCTCTTACAAAATCCAAGAAGAAGAAAAGGCCTCCAGTGCATGCTCCTGAAAGTTATGATTGATGCAATTCCAGAGTTCTGATTCAGTTTCTAAAGGTATTCTACGATTCAACTGTTGCTTTTTCAGCTTCTACATATGTTACTTCCCACTCATTCTTGGAGGAACTCGGTACTGTTCGTCAAGAGTTAAAAGATTGGAAAAATAGATACGAGGATCCTTTCTTAAGTCACATGGGCGATGTAATGTTGCTCAAGTACAACAAGTATTGGGGAGATTTTGAAAAAATGAATTCGTTGATGTTTATTGCTGTACTTCTGGATCCACGAGAGAAAGAACAAGGATTGTATGTGACTGTTGAATATTTAGTTGTGCATTACGACCCTGTGATAAAACAAAGAAGGGTAAAATCTTGGGTTGATAAAGTTAAAAAGGATTTTGATGAACTGTTCACAGCTTATAAATTAGAACATAGAACTGAAAGTGTGATATCTTCATCCGAGTCTCTAGGTAACTCTAGTTCTACTTCTGCTCAAGGTTCTTCTATTTCTGGCAAGGCTAAGTATAAGGAAGAAAGGAATAAACGCAAAAACCAATTGAGTAATGTGGAGGATCATAGAACATCTGAGGTGGAAAGATACTTGGCCGAGCCTATCTACTCTCCGGCCAATGAGGAGGATTCTTCTTTTGATATATTACTTTGGTGGAAGATCAACTCTGCGAGGTTTGGCATTTACCACTCATAGCCAAAGATATATTTGCTATACTTGTTTCTTCTGTTGCTTCTGAATCAGCTTTTAGTACCGGAAAACGAATTTTGGATCCTTTTCGAAGTTCCTTAAAGCCTAGAACACTTGAGGCGTTAATTTTATTGCAAAATTGGTTACGTACACCAATTGACAAAGATTCTTCTAGCCTTGGAGTCGAGGAGGAGGAGGTTGAAGTTCTTGAGTCGGGTATAGTATAATTTGTACTTCATGGATCATGGTTCTTAACTTCATATACTTTATTACTATTGGTATTTTTAATCTTTTTCATTCTAATTGTTCATTTCTTTTGTTGCAGAGCTATTTGGTAACCTTGCTGCTTCTTCCATCATCATAGATGACGATTGATTCCTATTCGATGACCTGGATGGTGCTGCTACTAAGATGAACTTGTTTTTGTTGCTAGTGGAAAATGTCGTAGAATTTCATATTAAAACTCTAGTTTTATTGTATAATTTTGAATGTTGGGAATTAGATTTTGAGATTATCGATTGTTAGTTAAAATGGTTTATCAGGTGGCGCGCGTGAGGATCAAAAAAACAGCCAAACGGCTCAAACCCATGAAATTTTTTTGCAAGATAATCTGGGCGGGTGACCCGCACCCGCCCGACTCGAACCGCCATTTGGGCGGGTCAGACCCGACCCGACCCGAGGGCCAGGCGGGTCGGGTGCGGGTGGTAAAAAAAAACAACCAACTATTGGCGGGTCGGGTGCGGGTGAGGCCAAACCCGACCCGACCCACCCGTTGTGCAGCCCTAATTTTGATCCTTTTTTAAGTGATTCTGTGTTAGTTTAGCCCACTGATATTTAAAGGATGTTTGTTTGGTTTTTTGATTTATAAATAAAAATATATCTTTTTTTTTCTTTCTCTTTTCATTTTAAACGATTTATTTTTTTTTTAATCTAATTTACTTCCACCTTCTTCTTTATATTATTTAAAAAAAAAATTCTTCACGTGTTTTATTTTCTCTCTCTCCAAACCGATAGAATGGGAGACTTGCAGTATTACGAGAGAGCATCATGCGTGGGACGCTATTCACAGACCGAATGCTCTTGTCATCTATAACATACATTTTATCTTAGTTTAAGTCAAGATGTAACTAGTTTCATTCTAACTATTTTCGAATAATTTTTTCTATCTTAGTTTAAGCTAGGATGTAACCAGTTTCATCCATAAAATTTTCGAAAAAAAAAACTTTCGAATTTACTACCAATAATGTTTCTTGTTTCGTAGATCAACTAACACCCTTTCCACAAATATAAGTTTTATTAGAATCAGATATATATTTTGGAAGTGATGTTTTTTTATATGATTTGTTTTTTAAATTAGAAAGATATTGATAGACATATTTTTATGTCTGAATTGTTCTATTCTCTATATTGTTAGTGCTTAATTTTATACTTATTATGGTATTTTATGTGTTTGTAGGTGTTTTTGGGAAATAAACTTTTATGGAAAAATTGGCTCAAAAGTGATAAAGGCACCCATAGAAATTACTAAAGGCGCCCACCATCTTGATAAAGGCTTCCACTTTCTTTTGCTCAAATTTGGAAAAGGCGGAAAACCTTTTCTTCCACAGCGAGAATGTCTGTGTTGGTTTGGGACGAGATTTAGTTGGATTTTCTCAACTATTTGGATTAGGTTTGACCAAACAAGGCTGGTAAATACCTTAGATTCGAAAGAAAGGGATACTTTCATCGTTTGAAGAAAACAAAGTGGAGATATTCTCAGGATTTTTTTTGGTTTTATTTTTGATAGTTACGTGCAATGAGAGAGGATATCTTTGGGAAGTTTTCAACAACCCAGAGACGTGTGAAGAGAAAAAGGAAGTTTGTTGCCGAAAAAGATTATTCACGGGAATGAGATAAACACGAGATTGGAGTTGGTTTTGGATTGATATTTGAGTCCTATCGAATTAGGATGCGTTTTTAGGGTTTACTAAACCTATATAAAGTTAATAGATCGAACAAACCACACCACAGAACTGTCATAAAAAAGCATATTTGACTGCACTCAGAGTCTGTCATTTATTCACTATGTTATTTCTTTCTCTTTAGCAACACAGAGAACATTGTATGCAACAATTATATCTGTGTCAAATTCTCTGTATTATTTTTATTTTCTTCTTGTAAACACTTAGAACTATGAAAAATTATCTTGAGAGAGTGTTTGATATGAGGAGCTAAACCATATTGTTGAGGCGACGGAGGAAGGATTTTTTCCAATAAAAAAGTGGTGTAGTTCTTATATAATTAGTTTTTATATAGGTTTAGTAAACCCTTCAAATACACTGATTACTCGAAGAAGGATTAGCAAATTAATACTCCCTCCGTCCCACTAATTGATGATCTAGTTCAAGATTGCATAATTTTTAATGCGATAAGGAGTAGGAGTATGCTTCAGTATTTTTTTTACAATTATACTCTTATGGATAATAATTAGTAAAATTTATAAATGATATATCTCTCAAACTATACCACGGATATTCGTAAACTTTATATCATTAAAAAGCATTTTAAAACACTTATGTAACGAATATAAACATAGCTATCAAATTATACATATCTCCTATACTAACAATAATCGATTAAAATGGTAGTTTTAGAAATATATTCCTATCGAAAATGAGCACAATTC
The DNA here is from genome assembly GCA_023531435.1 of Papaver californicum. Classification (NCBI taxonomy): domain Eukaryota; kingdom Viridiplantae; phylum Streptophyta; class Magnoliopsida; order Ranunculales; family Papaveraceae; genus Papaver; species Papaver californicum. The sequence goes on from JAJJMC010015859.1 coordinate 15,972,052, forward strand.
GATACATATGACACCACTATTTACTACCTTAAAAATTAATCGTTAAAAGTTAACGATTGAAATTAAAATCGATAGATAGTGGGGTTTGATACTTCACAATGCACTAATTTTTTGTATGAATATAGAGACTTATAAAAGGATCATATCACCACAAATTTAGCTTTTCGTATGAATATAGAAATCTATAAGAGGATCATATCACTATAAATTTACCTTTAAATTTATTGTCGATTGGATTTTATAAATATATTGGTTCAAAAATTATAAAATAATATGAGAACAATTATACCAACGGATCCTTCCCCAATTTTAATCATGAACTGTTTATTAAATGGACCTTGCTTTCCATTTCCGCCACCTGATAAAACTTTGTCACCGAATCTTGTTTAAAAAAGAACCGGTCGACTAAAATAGAAAACAAAAAACCCGATTGGACGAGTATCTTTCTTTTAAAAATAAAACACAATTTTCGGTGGAAATTAGGATGATGGCAGGCTGCTCTAGACATATCTAATCAGACACAATTGCCAAAGACAGGTACCAATATCGCTTGGACGGGTACCAATCCATGTAACAAAAACAACCCCAACAATCATGCCTGGACTGCTATCCTCGCTATCAATATTGGTAACGGCTTTTAAGAATCATGCCATTAGAGGGCCGCTTGTTTGCAAGCGTTTTGGTTTAGCGATGAATATCTTAGATAACCCATACTCGATGCAAACACGATAATTCTTTACTCGTCGAGAGATTTGATAGGAAATCTCCTGGGAAATTTCAACTCCTGACTTGAAAACTGCCTAATCAAGCTATATTTCTGAAAAGATTTCATAGAAGATATCCAGATATTTCCTCGGTGGATACATAGCGAGAATGCATGACACAACAATCCAATAATTTAAAATAAATTATAAACTCAATAACAGTTTTTAATTAGTGGTGGTACTAGTAATCTATGACGCGCCTACATCGGATGTCGCCCTTGTAGATATTTAAATAGATTGGAATAGGTTCCGTGTTGGGAAACTTTGAATGTCAAAGGTTTAGCTAATTTTGTTTACCTAAGCTGATAGGAAATTCTAGGATATTGTCGAAGGTTTAGTCAATTTTGTTTTCCTAAGCTGATAGGAATATTCTAGGATATTTGACAGTTTCCTTCCTCGACTTATCAACCGAATAAAATCTGTATACGGATTTATTATAATTGGTTATTTTGTTTATGCATAATAATTTGAGATATAAATTAGACCGTGCTAGCATGAGCACAGCCTATTCTAACATATGAGTTAGCCAGCACAGCATGATACGGTAGTTTTATGTGCTGTGCTGAGCCAGATTAATCGGCATAGTGGTACAACACAACACGTGGTGACACATCACAACACAGCATACTAAGAAAATACGTCATAACATGTATAAAACACTACATGATATGGTATAACATAATATATTTTGTGTATTATAAAAAATGATTATTCTAACCAACTTTTAATATTTTATCTTGAGTTATTTCTATAACAACACATATAATATCTATATATCTGGAAAATATGAACTTTAAAAAATATAAAATAAATGTGTCAGACGCAGCACAACAGGCACATCACAGCATGTTTTAATCTCTGACACGACACATCATGGCACGTAGCAACGACGGGATCGCCTCTTAATGGGTTGTGCTGGCCCGTTTTACACCTCTAATAATAATCCTAACTTATTTAACTCGTGACACTTGAACACAACCTAAATAAAAGACTACCGTTCTAATGGAACAACTTCTTTCTTTTTATGATTTTTTACGGGACAATTATACTTGGTTATTACAAATCGGCAACAATTTTCTATCGTCCAAAAATTTGGTGTAATAATTCATAATTTTTAAAACAGATAATTTTTGGAAAGTTTTCTCAGAGATATTATTACAATGATAAAAATGTGTTAAATGAATTCTGTTACAGGACAAGGTATATAAAGAGAGAGAGAGAAAGAGAGACAACTGATTATACCAGTCAATAACATTCAAGTCAAAATGACTCAGACACAAAATAACAGAACAGAAAATGACACACCTAATACACCCCCTCAAACTGATAAGTAAAGTACTAATCAGTTTGAAGGACTCAGACAGAAACAGAAAAAAACTAAGCCTATGTAATAATAGAAGAAGCAACAGAAGATGTTGAAAAAGAGCCAAGCAATTGCAGCAACAACTTTGAAAATAATGGAAAACACATCCCTTTAGTGAATAAGTCTGCCAGCTGATCCTCACTAGCAATATGAAGAAGCTGCAAGAAACCAGACTCCACCAACTCCCTTACATCATGATAATGCACCTCTACATGTTTTGTCCTGACATGAAAAACAGGGCTAGAAGCCAAAGAAATTGCACTTGTATTGTCACAGTAAAGATGCACATGACCTTGCAAAAGAATATTCAATTCCTTTAAAACATAGGACACCCATTATAACTCTGCAGCATCTGCAGTTAAGCATTTCTACCCTGCCTTAGCAGAAGACTCGGATATTATAGGTTTTTTTTTTATAATACCAGGCAATAAATGAAGAACCCAAATATACTACATAACCAGAAGTAGACCTTCTTGTATCAGGGCAACCAACCCAATATGAATCTGTAAAAGCCTTAAGACTCTACAAATCTTCTGCCCTAAAACTGATTCCTAAACCAATGTTGCCTTTTAAGTATCTACGTATACTCTTAACAAGAAGCATATGTAACTCAGTAGGAGCATGCATAAACTGAGCTACATAAGTGACAAGAAATAAATATCTGGTCTTGTTAAAGTCAAATACTGCAAACTGCCTACTATAGTCTTATACTCAGCTGGATAAGATAAGAGCTTTCGATTATTAATAGACACTCTATTTTCCTTAGCAACTGGTGTTGAAAATGGCTTGCATTCTATCATTTTTTCCTTAGTTAGTAAATCCACTGTATACTTCTTTTATGTCAATAGTAAAGTATCAGTATTCCTCACAGCTTCAATACCAAGGAAATAACTCAAATCACATAACTTTTTTATTGAGAATTCAGTACTCAAAGCTACAACCAATTTATTCATTAAGCAATTTGAGCTACCAGTCAATAAGATGTCATCAACATACAACAATAAGACTAGCATATCAGAACCTTGTTGAAGAATAAACATAGAATTATCACATGTTGATTTTAAAAATCCATAGGATAAAAGAAATGAGACGAATCTATGAAACCAATACCTTGGAGATTGCTTCAATCCATACAAGCTTTTCTTCAAATGACAAACATAGGATGGATAATCAGGATGAATAAAGCCTTGAGGTTGAGCCATACAAATATCTTTATCTAAGTACCCATGCAAGAATGCATCGGAAACATCCAATTGCCTAACATGCCAATTATTAATGACAGCCAAAGTAAGCACAATTCTAATTGTAGCAAATTTCACTATAGGACTAAAAGTCTCATGGTAGTCAACACTATCTAGTTGATTGCATCCTTTTGCCACCAGTCTAGACTTATACATATCCACTGAACTATATGTCTTTAGCTTTATACACCAATTTACAACCTAAAATATTCATCCAAGGTTGAGGAGGTACATACTCCCAAGTTTCATTATCAACAAGAGCATCATACTCATTCTTCATTGAAGTAACTCAATGTGGTATAGCAGATGCAGTCTTGAAACTCTTAGGCTCAGTAGGGCTAGTCAATAAAGATGTAAATGCAGCTGAAAGTGGATGTTTGACAGAATAATGAGTAATATGATCAGGAAAGGACTTTGTTTTAGAAATACCAGTTTTTGATCTAGTAACAATAAGACATGTTGAAACAGACTCAACTAGAGAAAGAGTCTCAGAAAGATATGTAGTTGGATCAAAAGTGGAAATATCAGTTGTAATAGAACTTGAATCTTGAGATGAAAAATAGAAATCAAAAACAACATGTCTTGAAATATGAATCTTTTAGAAATAGGATTGTAGCATTTATAGACTTTATGTAATGGGCTATATCCAAGAAATAAACAGACTGATTTTGGTGAGAGCTTGTCAGACCTTGAATGACCCAAGAATTGAACCAAAAACTTTTAACAATGGAAATAACACTGATGGAGTTTGAAATAACACTTCATATGGATATTTAAAACCAATTTTTTTTGTAGGAGTTCTATTTATCAAATAAGTAGCAGTAAGAAAGGCATCATACCAAAATTCTTTTGGACAAAAAGAATGAAAGAGCAATGTATTACCCATTTCAGTAATATGCCTATGCTTCCTTTCAGCTAGGCCATTCTGTTCTGGTGTGTTAGGACAATAAATTTTTATCAAAATGCCACTAGTCTCAAGGAAAATTTTAAAATGACCCTTAACTACTTCAGAAGCACCATCAACTTGAAAAGACTTAATTTTGGTTGAGAACAAATTTTCAGTTAAACTTTTGAAATGAGAGAAACATGAAACTGCATCAGACTTTAGAGTCATAGGATAAATACAATGAAAACGACTATAATCATCTATAAAGACTATATAGTTCCTATAGCCAGATAAGGAGAAACTAGTAATGGTCCCCATACATCACAATGAATAAGAGACAGAGGTTGATTTGTATGAGATGATGATAGATGAAAAGGAAGTCTCTTGCTTTTAGCAATTTGACATGAATGACAAACAAAAGATTCATAACCAAAAATAATAACATTTTGCTTTTGAGAATGCAAATGTTGCATAATATGTAATGATGGATGACTTAATCTAGCATACCACATTTTAGAAGAAGCAGTAAGAGAAGTATTCATAGAGTAATAACATTTGTTTGACAAAGTAGAAAGATTTGATATTGGATAAAGATTATTAACTATAACACCTTTGAGACGGGCATAATTTACACATTTTTATCGTTTAATTTATATTTGGTAATACTTGATTTTGTACTAATTTTAGTGTTTTTATGATTTTATAGACGATACATCAAAATCTTAGTTACTGGCTAAATACGTCTTGAAGTTGGACTAAATTGGCTAAACTATTTTGGGGTCATGAAGTTCATGGATGCAATTCAAGAAAACCCAGCCCTTATTGTCGTTGTACATGTTACGAACCCAAACTAGGGAACTTGTTTTTCAACATTACTCGGCGATTCAAGACAAAACCGAGGATTAAAGGGGAAGGATTTGCATTGAGTGGCTTAGAGTAAGAGCACATGGACCCAAAGAAGGTGTCGGTATGTGAAATGAGAGAAAACGTGAAAGGAGGTGGAGTAATTTCTATTGGTTGAAAGAGAGTTTAGTCTAACCGAGCAGAAAAGAAAACTAAGTGGGTGCTATTTCATGACGTGGGAAAGACAAGAAGGGTAGACTAGCTAGGTCTAGTGTGTTGGTTGAGAGACGTGGCATAGAAGCTGGGGCAGTGCAGCTAGTTTTGTTTTGGCCGTTAACTAGGTGTTGGATGGAGTTGGATAAACGTACTTCTAGGCAGTTGACAAGACCGTGCTGCAAAAGAAACAAAGAAAAAAGTGAAGTGGGAATAGGGATGTGAATATGGGGGACAGGCTCTGGTTTCTTGTATGTGACGGCTGAGATAAAAACGGGGGACAAGGTCAGAGTCTGACCGACAGACGACACGTGAATGACCGAATAGGTGGGGATGTTGGCCTTTGTTTGGCAGTGGGAGACAACGTCAAAGAGGGGCATTCTTTGTTTGGCTAGTGATGGAGGGGAATGTGAGTATAAAAGAGAAGTGGTACATACTTTCTTTTATACTTTGTTTTCGGAGGATTGATTGGGAGGTGACGGCTGAGTTTCTGGACTGAGAGAAGAGGAGGCGGAAAAGGACAGAGTGCTGGAAGTTTAAGAGACAATAAACACGGGTGTAATCTCCGATTCTCTATCTTTTGTTATATTATTTTCATGGGTTTTGAGAAACCTATTATCATTTCTTGCTGATTTTAGTAGCTAGGGTTTTATGTTGAAACCACTTCGAGTTTAGGATCAATTGAATTTAATTATTTGGTATTATGATTTGAATATAATTAATTTTTGATTCTTGTTTATTGATTAGTTGAAAAATTAGTTGTTGCTTCACCGGTTCTGTACAATACAGTAACCTTTGCATAAAATTGTTATGATCATAAATATATTTGTATTATTATTTGATATTCCATGCTTGGGTTAAATCATTTGATGAGGTATGCTTAGAATTGTAAGTATTATTTGTGAACATATATTTAGTGTCGTATAATTTTTCCGCTAACGTAATTTGATGGTGTATGTTGAGACTTAGAGCTTTTGATGCGCCATACTTAGGGCGTCCCAGTGACATTTGCGACTCTAATACATATAATAGGTGATGTCGATAGAACGAACAATAGATAAATATTCAAGAGTTATGTTTCACTTCAGTATTTAAATAGAAATAGTGGTGGATACTAAAAACCCTGGTTATCGACTCTCTCTGTTTAGTTTTTTTATTAGTTTAGTTTGTTTTATTATTTCATTCATAATTCTAAAAATCAAAAATATTGTTCTTGATTAGTTGATTAGAGATATTGATTGCAGTATTGTCCCCGCTCCCTGTGGGTTCGACCCGTAATTGCCGTTGTCTACTAGTTAGACGTCGTGTGATTGCGGTTATTATAAATAGGGTATTCCAAAATCCTATCAATTTTTGGCGCCGCTGCCGGGGAGCGGTTGTGGAATATTGTAATTGTATTTTTAATTTTATAATCGTAGTTTAGATTTTTATTTAATTTTTTTGTACAATATTTTTATTTTTATTTTTAGGATTTTTGTTCTTTTTGACTAGTTTTGTGTCTTAGAATTTTGTTTCAGGTACTTTTGAGGTTGCTCCTAGTCGTCTAGCTCAACATCATTCGTCTGTTGCAAAACAATCAAGATATTCTTGCTTGTGAGTTATATATTGAACGATTCTGGATAGTTTAGACGCTTGTTACCCTAAATTGTGAATGTTGATACGAGGTACTAGTACTGCTTTTCGAAGTGGGAAAATACTTAGTTGAGGTCTTTGAACTCTTCCGTTCCAATTATATGGATAAGAGCAATTTTTTTTATTTTCTTTTGTAGTGTGAATTTTGGAATGAATGAATTGGTGATTGCTTGTTTGTTTACTTCCTGAAGTTGGACCAACTTTATGTTGTATAATTTTTTTTATTTTATTTTGTTTGTATATATGGAGTTTGTTTGCATGATTGATTCTCTAGTTGAGAACACTTTTAGAACCAATAGTGTTAATGATCTGTTCGAGGCCTGCTTGGCCTATTTTGGAGCCTACTACGATGAGGATAGTTATTTTGAAGAAGTTAATGCGTGGTTAGATTCTGCACCAGTTTTAGATTATGGAAAATGGCAATGTAAACTTGGTGATGATGAATGTGTTAATTCCGAGGAAACTGTATTTGAGCTTAACGACTTAGAGATGCTAGACTCTACATATAAGGTTTCTTTTAATCATCTTTATTGTGATATTCCTGTAGATCCCTTGGGTGATGATGATTATTTAGTACAGGGTCACAAACCCAGTAGAGAAGTCAATATTGCCTAGAATTATTAGTACAACTCTTCGGAAGATTTCTAATTTTGGATCAGAACCGTGTGCTTCTCCAGTATTACTAGATTACTTTGCATCTCGGACATCTAAATTTGTACATGTTTCTCCTGTAGTTTCAGTTCCCCATCCCTAGCGATCCCTTTGACTCGGTTATTTTTTTTCAAAATGATATATCTTTTGCAAAAACCAGGTTTGGGGGTAGCTCTTTTCTTTTGATAGTACCATCATCTTATGTTACTACTGCGAGAGTTTGAGGCTATCATTGGTTGTACATATTGTACTTTTGGGTTGATCCCAAATTTTCAGGTTGTTAATTTATGGAGATCCTTTTTGTATATATTAAATATGTAAATTCTTATTTTCTTGTTTTTATTTTCTTTTTAGGCTTTTTGTTTATTTTTATTTTTAGTTTCTTTGTTATTATTATCGTTTGATATGTGTTACGGAGAATGTTACTTTCTTGCGTCAATCAGGTAAAATCTTTAAATTTCTTCTCTTTGATTTATAATTGTCTCTCTTATTTATATTTATTGCATGCCATTCTAGGTTGCAGATTTAAAACGTTGAGGACAATGTTAGATTTAGGTTTGGGGTAGAGTTTCAGAAAATTGATGCCAATAAGAAACTCCAAAATTTATAAACTTGTGAACAATCCAGGATGACACTAACCATTCTAGGTAGATGGAAACATAACTCTTGTCTATAAGAATTGGTGTTCCCAGCTAAATGGTCTATTCATATCTCAATGCATAACTCAGGTGTTAGAAATAGTATGATAATCATTGAACAAACATATCTCGTAATCATCATAACCATATCACTTTCTATTTTTTATTTTTGCAATTTTGTGTTTCTTTAAGTGATTTGGTGGGGCACTAGTATCAACTTGTTATCGCCGTCAGGATGAAGTTGAGTATTTCAGAGCAGGCCCCACTATTGTATTTTATTTAGACCATTATTCAAACCAACAAAAAAAATGAAAATGAAAAAAAAAAGTAAACAATGTTTTATTTCAACAAATCGACCACTGGGACCCTTGTATATACCAACTGAGTCGATATTAGTATAAGGATTAAGACTAGTGGGAGTGTATCTCAATCCATTAGGATTCATCCTGACACTGGCCTTCAGACAAATATGAGAAACACCGTTCACCTTAGTCAACATATGCACCCTTCATTACTTCCATATCCATCTTCTAATATATCCATGTGTTTGAATTTGATTGATTCCGAGCAATGTAAATGTTATTAATTCTCATCCAGTTTTGGAATGTTTGATGATTATTTGAGTAGAGTTTTGCATTCTTATATGAATTTTCGTACGCTGAGTGCAAGCTCGTGTACACAATTGGATTCATACATGGTAATGATTCTTATAGCCGAAGAATTTAGTATGCCAACTAAATAGCTTGTTCAGTGTCTATCCTCAACAGTTCACATGTAGCTAAAATTTGGAGTATAGGTTTTGTGGGTATACCTCTTGTAAACCCTCAAGAGAAAAAACTCGTCCACTAAGGACACGTAGGGGTTTAAAGGCTTATTACATATGTTAAATGTAGTCATGATTCCTGCGAAAGTGAGTTAGGATTTTATTTTATTTTTAGATTAGTTTTGCTCGAAGACTAGCAAAATATATATTTAGGGGTATTTGATACGTGCATAATTTACACATTTTTACCGTTTAATTTATATTTGCTAGAACTTGATTTTGTACTAATTTTAGTATTTTTATGATTTTATAGGCGATACATCGAAATCTTAGTTACCGACTCAATACGTCTTGAAGTTGGACTAAATTGACCAAACTATTTTGGGGTCAGGAAGTTCATGGATGCAATTAGAAAAAAAAACAAGCCCTTATTGTCGTTCTAATTTTTACGAAACCAAAATGGGGAACTTGTTTTTCAACATTACTCGGCAGTTCAAGGCAAAACCGAGGATTAAAGGGAAAGGATTTGCTTTGAGGGGCTTAAAATAAGAGAACATGGACCGAAAGAAGGTGTTGGCGTGTGAAATGAGAGAAGAAATGAAAGGAGGTGGAAAATTCTCTATTGGTTGAAAGAGAGTTTAGTATGACCGAACATAAAAAAGAGCTAAGTGGGTGATCTTTTATGACGTGGACAAGACAAGAAGGGTAGACTAGCTAAGTCTGATCTGTTGGTTGAGAGACGTGGCATAGAAGGTGGGGCAGTGCACCTAGTTTTGTTTTGGGCGTTGTCTGGAGTTGGATAAACTTACTTCTAGGCAGTTGACAAGACCGACCTGCAAAAGAAAGAAAAGAATAAGTGAAGTGGTAATAGGGCTGTGAATATGGGGGACAAGCTCTGGTTTCTTGTGTGTGATGGCTGAGATAAAAATGGGGGACAAGGTCAGAGTTTGACCGACAGACGACATAGGAATGACCGAGTAGGTGGGGATGTTGGCCTTTGTTTGGCAGTGGGAGACAACGTCAAAGAGTATGTAAGTGATGGATGGGAAAGTAAGTATAAAAGAGAAGTGGTACATACTTTCTTTTAGACTTTGTTTTTGGAGGATTGATTGGGAAGTGACGACTGAGTTTCTGGACGGAGAGAAGAGGAGGTGGAAAAGGACAGAGTGTTGGAAGTTTAAGAGACAATAAACAAGGGTTTAATCTTTGGTTATTTATTCTCATGGGTTTTGAGAAACATATTACCATGTCTTGCTGATTTTTGTAGCTAGGGTTTATGTTGAAACCACTTCGAGTTTTGGAACAATTAAATTTAACTATTTGGTAATAAATTATTATGCTTTGAATATAATTAATTCTTGATTTTTATTTATTGATTAATTGAAAAAATAGTTGTTACTTCACAAGTTTTGTACAATACAGTAACCTCTGCATATAATTGTTATGATCATAAATATATTTGTATTATTATTTGATATTCCATGATTGGGTTAAATCCATTGATGAGGTATGCTTAGAATTGCAAGTATTATTTGTGAACCTACATTTAGTATCGTATAATTTTCTAGCTAACGCAATTTGATGGTGTATGCTGAGACTTAGAGCTTTTGATGCGCCGTGCTTAGGGCGTCCCAGTTACATTTGAGACTCTAATACATATAATAGGTGATGTCGATAGAACGAAGAATAGATAAATATTCAGGAGTTATGTTTCACTTCAGTAATTAAATAGAAATAGTGGTGGATACTAAAAACCCGGGTTACCGACTCTCTCTATTTAGTTGTTTTATTAGTTTAGTTTGTTTTATTATTTCATTCATAATTCTAAAAATCCAAAGATATTGTTCTTGATTAGTTGATTAGAGATATTGATTGCAGTATTGTCCCCGCTCCCTGTGGGTTCGATCTGTATTTGCCGCTTTCTACTAGTTAGACGTCGTGCGATTGCGGTTATTATAAATAGGGTATTCTAAAATCTTATCAACCTTGAGTCAAAAGAGTGTTATCAGCTAGGTTTCTAATCTCATAACCAAAAACATCAAATCTGAAGTAGCAACAATTATCTCTAGTGAATCTAGCCACATGTAAGAGATTATGCTTAATATCTGGAACTAATAAAACATTATTCAGCCTAAAACTAGTTTTAGGTGTGTGCAAAAAAGAAGTTCCAGTTAAAGAGATAGGTAATTGCTCACCATTTCCCACCATGACCTTATCCTTGCTAGCATATGAAGAACTTTTATTAAAAATTGCGCCATCTCCAGTCATATGAGAAGAAAATCCAATATCAGATAACCAAGTAGATGTAGAAGGATTCCCACTTATATCATCATGAAGTGATGAAAAAGCATGTTCAACCTCAGCAACATTTACGGAAGTACCCCCAACATAATTAGCCACATTATCTGGAGGAGCATATCTAAAGAAGCACCTACTTGCATAATGTCACATTTTTCTACAGATTTGACACTCCACCTGAGAATAATCAGTTTCAGGTTTTCTACCACCACCAAAAGGAAGAATAGGCACAAAAACTTGATGTATATCCATTAGCAAAGGAACTATTATGAAATCCAGGATTATTTCTAGGATTATTTGACTTCCTGTAATTACCACCAACAGTTCTTGCACCAGAATGAACATTTTTAGTATAAAATGTAGTTGAATGTTGAGAATGAAACATTTCTATAGATTCTTGATGGTGATCACTAAACCACTGCTCATGATTTAATATCCTAGCTTTAAGTTCAGAGAAAACATAATATGATTCTCTACTGTAAGCAGAAATAACAAAATTATCATACTATCTTCCTAAACCATTGAAAATATGCATAGTAAGATCAACTTCACTTATCTTTTCACCAATTGCAGCCAAAGAATTTGAGACGTTCTTGATATTATGAAGATAAACAAGTATTGACTGATTACCTCTACGAATGTTGTGGAGCTGATTACGAAGCATAATTCTTCTTACAGAGAATTGTTGTTTAAAGCTTGTTTCAAGAAATGAGCAAACCTCTCTTGCAGAAGATAAACCAAGAACATCTCCAGCCACAGTTGGAGTAAAAGTAGCTTTGAAACAGCTTGCAACGGATCAATCTAATTTTCACCAATAAATCCATTGCGGATTAATTTTGTCCAGGAAAACTATTTGTAAGAATCTCATATGCAGGTTCTTGAATTTCACCATTTACATACCCAAATAAATATGTGGAGATAAGAACCGATGCAAATTGGTCTTTCCATAACAAATAATTTGTAGAATCAAGCTTGATAGAAATAAAACAGGTTATACGGATCAATAAATATCAAATCAAAATGACCCAGACACAAAATAACGAAAACAGAAAATGACACTCCTACTAATAATCACCAATGTCATTATACACCTACCGACCTAGGTAGTGCTCGATTAATCTAGTCCAAAATTCATTAGTTGTTGCTTATTTCATCTTGTCACTGTGTAATTGGATTGTACTATCAGTGGCCGCAGCCCGCATGGGATGACACTAAGATTACGTCGCTACACTACTTGCACATTTATTTCATCAGTAGATTCAGTACGTCTAGAGAAGAAAGATGCTAAAAAGTGCCATCTATTAGTTAGAATCACCTCTGGTGTGGTGTAAGATTTTCGTCTATACCTAGTGTTTCAGCCGAAATTCTCATGGGCAAAAAACAACCAAAAAATCATAGTAAAAGATCCATAAAAATGAGATAAGATAGCACAAGAGATTTAACGTGGTTCGGCCATTTTTAGCCTACGTCCACGGGTAAAGTTGGAATTTCCATTAATCTCCATGTTACAGTTGAAAAATGAAGAAGAGGAAGCCTCTATCGGGCCTTCCTCTCCCCAAAAAGTCCCCTCCTTCTTAATTCTAAACTTGTATTTATAGGTATAAAAAATATGATAATTATTTAAAAGCCCTTTGCCACATGTCATCAAAGTTTGCAACGTGTCGATGAAGATTCTTCTGTGCTCGCCATGTGTTCTTATCATCCTTATCTTCAATATGATCTTTATCCAAAAGTTGGTGCGGAATTGACTTGGTCTAACGGGATTGACTTGGTGCATCGGGATTGATGACGTCGTATCGGGACATGGTGACGTCGCGTCGTGCCAAGATGGGTATCGGACTTGATGACGTTGTATCGGGATCGATCCATGACGTCGCTCCGGGGCATG
>JAJJMC010015859.1:15990231-16154865 GCA_023531435.1 Papaver californicum
ATGACATAAGGATCGAACCATGACGTCACCCCAAGAAATGATGACATCACTTCCTGGGAGACTTATTTTATCCCTAACACCTAGCACAGTAGTTGCCTTTGTCGACCCCGCTGGAAAGAGTTTGGTACTTAAAAGACCTTCTTATGGGCAATGCCGTAATGGGAAGAAAGTTTAATTGGGATACCCTCGTAATTTGAGGGTACCAAGTAAAGTAAAATAGAAATATTTCAACGTAAAAATCAATAATCTCTTATCCATATATTTTTATAATGGCTAATCTATCTTTTTACTATTAATTAATTAATTAATTTATTTTTAAAATTTTAATTTTCTTTTTTTTTTAATTTTCATTTATTTTTTTAGAAACTTTTATTTTTCTAAAATACTCAGGATCGGCATTGTAAAATAAAGAATATCATGTCGGTTCTTGACAGTCAGCATGGTAAAATGAAGAATACCATGTCGATTCTTGATAGTCGGCATTGAAACAGATGAACACCATACCGATTGTTGTTGACTAACTTTCTCAGTCGTCATGGTTAGAAATTTTCGACAACGTCGACTGTTGTAATTTTAATTACAGAGACTAAGATTTATGAATCTGTATTTTTTATGTAATAATATTATGCCGACTGAAAAAGGTCAACAAGAGTCGACATGGTTTTCATATCGTCAAAATATAATGCCGACTTTGAATTTTTTTACAAAAAAAAGTTCAAAAAAAAATTTAGAAAAAAAAATTAAAAAAAATTAAAAAAAAATAAAAAAATATAAAAGAGATAACTTAGTCATTTATAGTTTTAGGACACCACGTATCAATATGCCTAGGTTGGCCCAATCAAAAATATCTTCCAATTGTAAGAATATCCCCCAATTAAACGTTCAATGGAATATTAGTTCATTAACAAAAAGGATAATCCTATTATCATACATCTTGGAGTTTTTACATTTATCTGATGACCTTATCCGGCCATTTTCACTAGCTTTGATGGTTTGTTGATCTCCGTTTATCTGAAACTCTTTGGAGGGGGGTTGAGCTAGAACATATTTTCCTATTTTAAAAATCAAAATCATGTTAATAAGTAATATGTTTAAAAAAAAAACAACATAATAAATAGCTAGTTAGGAGTTTAAATTTGTACACTCCTTTAAACCGGGATGCATATTCCTCCCCTCTTTATTGGAGGGATTTGTGGTTGAAAACCAGTTTTAGTAATGTAGTTTTTACTAAAAGTATTTGCCATTTAAAACACAAGTTCACGTATATTTCTCTCTGAGTTCATCTTCATTGTATTTGGTTGAGCTCATGTGATAATGTTTAAAATTAAAATTTGCATCTATATTCTTCAACCTAATGATGATATACGCATCGATGTTCAAAATTTCGAAACACAAAGAGCTAAACTCTTTTTATGTTAAACCATAGATTTAGAAAACCTGAGTTGTTTTTTTTTTTTTTTTTTTCCTTTTGACTCTTGGAGGAAGAAATACTAGGGTTGGATTTTAGGGTAAAAATGTTCTGAGAAGAAATAAAATTATATATCAAGACCTAATTGAATTTGGTATTGGGTAAAATTTAATAAGTTGGGAATTTTTTTTGTTAGTTCGACTTTTTGATATAATCCATGATTGTGATTGAGTTTGAATTTACAATAGGAGACTAAGAAATTCATCACAGCTAAGAATTTCAAAGTACAAGGACTCGATGATATATTTTGTTTTGTAGTATTTTCTTTGAGCGAAAAACTAATTGATGTTGCCGAAGACATTAGGTGTTAAGGACGAACAACATGAAAAGAATGAGAGGAAAATTAGTGAGAATTTTTCATAATTCTTTGGAATAAAAATTGGTTATTACTATTAAAAAAATAATCTAAAAAACTGGTTTCACCCCTAAATTCTTCCAATAAGGAGGGGAGGAACATACACTCCGGCTTTAGAGGGGTGTAAAAATTTGGACTCGCTAGCTAGAGTCGTTGTTTCATTAAACCCAGATGATATATTTCTTCTTATATTCCCTATGTTTTACTTCAATTTTCTTTTCTTGTTAATTAACCTTGTTGATACCTGAAAAACGACTACTCATTTATAGGGGGAGTCATTTCTACTAGGTGGGCCTGAACTCACGATTACCTTAGGAATTTGGGGGCTAAGCCCAAGTACTTAGGAGTATATCCATGGAAATATGAGGACAAGAAAGGAATAAGAGGATAAGTTAAGGATAACATTAAAAGATGGTACTTTGGTAATAATAAGGGGTTGAAGGTAGACATGTGCCAGGAGAAGGTAAAGGGAGAAAGTCTATAAAAGAAAAAGAAAGAGTACAAAGAAAGGATCTTCTTTATTTCTCTCTAACCATAGAAGGAAATTGTAGTCCTTGCTGTGAATAAGATTGGTCTCCCCTTTACGAATTTACCTTAAACATTTGGCAACCACAGTGGGAGGCTCGTCTCTATTCCAGCAAGATGCATTCAGGAAATGACGCTCCAGTTATACCACCCAACCAGCCGACTAACGAAGAAGTAATAGTAGAAGATGCAAGCCATCGAGACACGCCATCATCAAAACGCCGATCGTACAAACGGCTCACACAGAGAGGGTAGAAGCGCTGACCTACAAAAATAAACAACAACTGAAGAAAAACGCTCAACACAAACAAACTCTGAAAGAAATGCAAACCGAGATGGAATGACACAATCAGCGCCAACAAGAGCTTCAGAAGCTTATTAGACAGGCGAAAGAAGAAGCGACAGTTACAAGGAAAGCATCCGATGAAGAAGGATTTTCACGCGGAGCACAACAAGAGGCGATGTATAAGTACTTGGAGGAAAACTACTGTATAGTTAAGCACGATAACTACGATTCCATGAACACCCCTTACTTAGTCGAGGTAGCCGAGTATCATTACCCGTAAGAATACATATCCCCCAAGTTCAATACCTACGATACACAGGGAAACACATGCGAGCACTTCCTTCGGTTCTTTTCAACAATGAATGCGTCTCTAACGGGAAGTTGTGCCTGAGAGAATTCCTAAAGTCGTTATCAGATATATCTTTTACTTGGTACGACAACCTGAAGTCCGGAAGCATAGAGTCATTGTCGGCAATGAACACACTATTCTTGAGAAAATTTTATTCAACAAAAAAGAAGGTCACGATGATTGATCCCAGCAAGTGTAACCAAAGAATGAGGGAGAAAATCGGAAAATACATCATGCGATTTCAAAACATCTCCCTTGAGTGCCATGAGGATAACAAGGAGGAAACCCTGACTGAAATCTGTGTGTACGAAATGACATCTATATTCAAGTGGAATTAAACCGATTTCAAGTTTCAGACGTTTGTGGAACTAGAAGAAGCGGCCGCTAGAATATCAGATTGTGCAGATATTTTAAATATGGAAATATGGATCACACTTGGAAACATTCGGTCAATACCGCATCAGTTTCTACATTTAACAGCCGAGCTATGATCAATCCCGACGCAAGGAGAACGCCTGCGTTTTATCCCTACAATGTAGCGCGAGGCAACAAGGGGCCTAGAGCCGATCTGAATCGATTACCACTTATCCCTTGTATCCGAGAGCATATCATCGGCCTGCTCGAACAATGGGTAGCGAATTACGAAGTAACGTTGTCGCCTCTGGTCATGGATATCAATAAGGTGGACAAAAATAACGTTAGGTACTGTTATTACCATCGTCGGGTGGATCACCCAACCCAAGAATGCTTCTCTATTTGTGGCATTTTTAATCGAAAAAAGAATGTGGGAGAAATTGAGATGGGAAGCCAAGCAATCAAAGAAAATCCTCTCCCTCATCATCAAGTTATGATGTTGTTACACGACCCAATGGAGGACGTCAGGAGGCCCTGGGAACTGGTATAAGAAGAGGCGTGTGAAGCGGAGGATGAGATCTCGGGTTTTCACAATACTGAAAGTGTAGCTAGCAAGTTTGCTAAAATGGTCTTGGCTCAGCAGTTCTTCGACTTTCTAGGTTTCAGCGAGAACCAAACTCGAGAAGTAGAAAAAGCCATCACAGCAATAACAGCTGTTAAACCGTATAACCCGATGCCAAAAGAAGCAATCACCTTCACAGACGAGGATATCTTCTACCCAGGAGAACCTGATCTCACTTCATACATTGGAAATCTTAGGCGTACAGCGATCGGCTATTCACATGCACACAACCACATTAAAAGGGTTCAAAGGCAGTACTCAAAATATTATAGGAGTTGTCAGTTTAGTAATGAGGATTGGGCCGATAAGAGGTCTCACACCATTTTAAGTATTGAAAGATGATACACCTTTCCATGAACTGCTAGGGTGAGGGTGGTTGCTCAACCAAAAAGTCGTAGCGTCAACCTATCATCAGTGCGTAAAGACGAACGTAGAAGGAAAAAATATCGGATTGCAGCAACTAACAACCCGTTTGGGCTGGAAGAGGCATATATGGCGGACGTTGTGTTCTATAATATTCCAAAGGAAACGGAAGAAACACCAACAGATATGCTCACCCCCACTACCTAAGTAGAAGGATGAATCGACCACCAATGAGAAATCCGTGAAATCGGTATTCATCCCATCCCGAATGACTACTCCTTTCTCGAAAAAACAAAAGGTGCAAGGGAATTCATAATTCCGACGGTTTTCAGAGCCAGAAGAAGGACATGTATACCGCTTATAGCAATTATCCGAGGGGACTCCCGAGTTTGGGAAGAAATGCATTCTAGCCTCTATGGACAAGAAATGACGGAGTCACCCTCAGGACTAGCTGAAGAAATTGAATCACCTTCGGATCCAACCGAAAAAGATATAATGAAGTCAACGAAAGAGTGCGTCATAGAAGATATGACTGCAGATGGAATGGAAGAAGTAAATATAGGAACGAATGATGAACAACGACTCATCAAGATAAGTAGAAATTTGAATGAAAAAAAAAGGAACGCGTTGGTTGGACTGTTGATAGAATACAAAGACGTGTTTTCTTTCAAATACGGTGAAATGCCAGGCTTGGATTGCAAACTTGTGCTCATAAACTGAGTGTCTCGCCTGAATACCGACTCATAAAGAAGAGGAGCCGCGACTTTCCGTAAAAAACCGCTTTATCAATAAAGAAGGAATTCGAGCGACTGTTAGTGGATAAATTCATAAAACCAATACAACACCCCACGTGGTTAGCCAATGTCGTGTCGGTCGTGAAAAATAATGGAAAGATCAGATACTGTGTGGATTACCGAGACCTCAACCGGGCGTGCCTAAGTGATGACTTCCCACTACCACGTATAGACGCATTAGTAGACGCCACGGGCGGGCACAAGACGTTCTCATTCATGGACGAATTCAGCGGATATAAACAGATCAGGATGGCAGTCGAGGACGCATTCAAAACAGCGTTTCAGACACCGTATGATAACTTCTACTATGTGATGATGCCTTTCAGACTAAAGAACGCCGAAGGCACTTACCAAAGGGCAATGAAATTAATCTTCCACGACCTCCTCCACTAGAGCGTCGAGGTGTACGTGGACAACATCGTAGTTAAATCAAAAGCAAAGGAAGATCATGTGAAACAATTGATACGGGCGTTTAATAGATGTCACAGATTCAAGTTAAAGATGAATTCGCTAAAGTGCGCATTCGGCGTAACTTCAGGTAAGTTTCTTGGTTTCATGGTGACAGACGAGGGAATACCTATTGATCCAGATAAAATGAAAGTTATTACCACGATGACGCCTCCAAAATATGTGAAAGAATTGCAAACCTTCATCGGGAGAATATCATATGTGCGACATTTCATCCCGGGTCTCGCCAACTTCTGACAGTGTTTCTCCCAACATTAAGGAAAAACACAAATTTTGAATGGGGAGGAACATAACGGAACACGTTCCACCAACTCCAACAATGTTTGGTTAGTCCCCAGGTACTTCATCCTCCTCTCAAGAGGGAACCCCTATAACTTTATACCTCTTTCACAAACCTGTCCATAAGCGCGGTCTTAGCGCAAGACAAAGGGAATGAAAACTTATCACCTATCTACTATGTTAGTAGAGTACTGAAGGACGCTGAGCTGCGTTATCCAAAAGTTGAACAAGCGTGTCTAGCTATAATATACGCGGTACAAAATCCAAGGTCATACATGTTAGTGCATGAAACCATTATCGTTGCAGCGGCTAATCCGATCGCGTATCTCGCAACAAAGTCAATACTTACAGGTAGGACAGTAAGGTGGCTCCTACAACTATCCGTGTTTGAACTCAAATATCAAAAACCCATAGAGCGGTCAAGCAATTGTTGATCTTTTGGCCGCTTTTCCAGGAAACGATAACACTCCAACCCACGATGATGTGCTGGGAGAGGTAGCAGAAGCAGAAGGAAAAGAAACCGGGATCATGTCATTTGACGGGTCTTCATATGAGAAATTCAGAGGAGCTGGTATCGTGTTAGAAAAGCCAACAAGAGAATTGTTATCCTACGCTTTCAAGTTGGACTTCCATTGTAGTAATAAATGGCCGAATATGAAGCATTGATACTAGGGTTAAGGATGCCCAAGGAACTTGGACTCGGAAACTTAGGAGTCATGAGAGATTCCAAGTTGGTTGCCAGCCAAGTAAACTGCGAGTTTCAAGTAAAAGAAGCGCACTTAGCGCTATAACTGGAAGAAGCACAGAGCCTAATGGCTGAAGTAGGGTCAACCAAGGTGGAACACATAACAAGGAGCTCAAACAGGCACGCAGATGCATTAGCCACACTTGCGGCCAAGATCCAATTGAACGGTAAGGATGAAGGGACCGTAACAATAAAACGAAGAGACCCACCAAGCACTTGGAGAGAAGATAAAGCTATCGAAGAAACAAATGATTAGAAAAAGATATATCTTAAAGACCTCGCAAGGACCAATGAAGAGCATGTCATTCCGATAAAATTTTTGAAATAATTTATAACGGTCTAGAGAGCACTCTATCATAGAGCACCGAAGGATCATTGGAACGTTATATGAGCAAGAAGGAATCGTAAAAAATAATACAAATGATGAACTAAGAGTCATGCGGTCAAACAGGTAGTGTCTGACTATATCGCTGACTACAAAAACTAGGGGTATATTGGCCGAGCATGGCGTCCCAAGCAGCAGCTATCCAAGACAGTTGTAGAGATTACCAAGCTCCACCGCAAATAGAAGAAGTATTCATGGTGGAGGATGACGATTGGAGACAACCATATATAGACTATATCCAACATAGTAAACTACCTGAAGGAAGATGAGCATCACTAAAAATGCTTAAGAAGTCTAATAGGTTTTTTATGAATGAAGGGATTTTGTATAGATGAAGTTACAACAACGCGATCATGAGATGTCTATCGAAGGAAAACGCGATAAAATTCATGGCCAAGTCACATGACACGGAGCACCAAGGAATGCGCAAGCTATTCTTACAAATCTATGAAGGAGGCTTCTACTGGCCAACTATGAAGAACGACACAACAATGCACGCAAGGAGATGCCTAAGTTTTCAGACCCATTGGCCACTGATTCGTGCACCCCACTCTCAGTTACATAACATTGTCACGCCCTGGACATTCCACAACTGGGGTCTAGACTTGATCGGGTCGATAAACCCAAATTCTTCCAAATGATACAAGTATATCATCACCGCAACCGAGTATAGATCAAAATGGGTGGAGGCGATTTCTTTGAATGATTACACAGGAGAAACAATCCCTGCGTTTATTAAAAAGTATATGATATGTAGGTTCAGAGCTCCAATGATCATCAGAGCTGATAATGCCAAGTCGTTTGTCAACTAGGATGTTTATAACCTACTTGATCAATACAATACTCGGTTGCACACATCCACCCCATATTATCCTCAGGGAAACGGTCAGGAGGAAACTACCAACAAAATATTGTTGAGGATCTTGAGTAGGACTTTGCGGGAACATCACATGGAATGGCACAAGAAGTTACCACTATTATCGACATATCGTATTTCTAAGCGTAGCTCAACGGGAGCGTCACCTTATTCTTTGGTCTATAGAGAGGAATCCATTCTACCATCAGAGATTGTCATCCCCTCATCAAAAGTTGCCATGGAAAGCCATACCACGTTAGACGAGGTCAACCGTTTTTCCCACCAGGACACCATAGAGGAAAAGAGAGATCGCGCCGAATGTTTAGCTGATACATATAGGAAACGCGTCGCTGATCACTACAACTAGAAAGTCTGAGATTTTTTTTTTCAAAATTGACGACTTAGTACTCAAAATTGGATCGCATATTCAGCGGAACGCGAGCGCCAAGAAGTTTGCAGCTAACTGGAAAGGACCCTTCACTATCCGAAAGACCGCGGAGAGAAGATATTACCACCTAAAGAGGATGGACGGATCCAAGATTAAGACTCCCATAAATGGCAAGTGGTTAAAAATCTTTCATGCATGAACGATAATGTAAGGAAAAACACGTTTTGAAGTTACGACTTTGATAAAAGAGAAAAAGCTTTTGTTTTATTCATTATCTTGAGAAACTAAACACATATGGAAAAGGGAGCGGCAGCGAGCAAAGCGCCCCTGTTCAACCACTTAATCAAATACAATGGTCACAAAAATGACAGAGGGCAAAGCGCCCCTGTTTGACCACTCAACATTACAATACCACAAAAGCGACAGAGGGAAAAACGCCTTTGTTCGACCACTCAGCTAAATACAATGGTCAGAAGAGCGGAAGAGGGCAAAGCGTCCTTGTTCGACCTTTTAATTGAATACAATAGTCACAAGAGCGGCAGAGGGCAAAGCGCCCTGTTCGACCACCCAACTAAATATAATGACCACACTAAACGCGTAAAGGGTCACTCGAACGGTAAAGGGCAAAGCGCCCCTGTTCGACCACTCAACTAAAAACGATGGTCACAAGAGCGGCTGATGGAAAAACACCCATGTTCGACCACTTAATTAAATACGATGGTCACAAGATAGACATAGGGAAAAACACCCATGTTCGACCACTCAACTAAATACAATGATCGCACTAAAGGCGCAAAGGGTCACAAGAGCAGCAGAGGGAATAGTTCCCATGTTCGACCACTCAACTAAATACAATGATCGCACTAAACGCATAAAAGGTCACAAGAGCGGCAGAGGGCATAGCTCCCTTGTTCGACCATTCAAATAAATATAATGATCGCACTAAACGCACAAAGGGTCACAAGAGCGGCAGAGGGCAAAGCGCCCCTGTTCGACCACTTAACAAAATACAATGTTTACAAGAGCGGAAGAGGGAAAAACG
The DNA here is from genome assembly GCA_023531435.1 of Papaver californicum. Classification (NCBI taxonomy): domain Eukaryota; kingdom Viridiplantae; phylum Streptophyta; class Magnoliopsida; order Ranunculales; family Papaveraceae; genus Papaver; species Papaver californicum. Next base: position 15,999,511 of record JAJJMC010015859.1, read on the forward strand.
CCCCTATTCGGCAATTCAAATAAATACAATGATTACAAGATCGACAGAGGGAAAAGAGCCACTGGCCGACCACTTAACCAAGGCAAAGAGTCACAAGAATGACAGATGGCAAAACGCCCATATCCGACCATTTGTTTAAAAAAAAAGTGAATGATCACAAGAGTGGCCGGGGACATGGCATGCCTTAACATCAGGACCAACGCGTCTTATCAAAGAGAGGGGGAAGAGAATCCCTAAGAAAGTAATACACACATACAGTCAAGAGTAGCGCAAATTTTTTTTTTAAAAGAAGAGTAGTATAGCATATTTGGGAGAAAACGAAGTCGTAATAAACAAGTATACAACGAATATTCATGCAACATAATGACGAGCAAAAAAAGTAAATACAGAAACTCGCGCGCGACTCAGATACATAGTCACGCGAGCTAATTTTCGATCATCCCACTCCATCTTCTCCCGAGCATTTACGAATGATTCCAAAGGGGACGCATAATCACCGTCTTTAGAACCCAAAACGTCGGTTTAAAGATCCATACTATGCAAATACGATGACTGACTGATAACAAATACAATTGTAAGGGCATCCACAAGACGGGTGTACCCGCTCACGTTAGCCTTGAGAATATCCCTTTTAAGATTAAGTATCTCCAATTTCAAGTCGGATACAATTACTCGATCAGCTCGAGATGAACAAGTATCAGTCATATTCTACCAACTAAAAAAAAGAGGAGGGGGGAAGAGGAAAGGAAACAATGCTTGCAAAAATAAAATAAAAAATGGTCCCATTATATAGAAAATTTGATGAACAACATTACATGTGACCAAAGGAAAACTAATATTTCTTCAAAACGGTAGATATATACACAAGGAAGAGTAGGAAAAACAAAATATTCCCAACATTGCTCAAACTAACCTGCCTCAAAACATGCCTGTAATCTCGAGGAAGAGATTGCAACACCACCTGAGCCGAGTTAAGAGCCACTTCTACCACTTGCAGAGATCGAAATACATCCAGACATTGAAAGTAAGTGGCATCGCGGCATTCACGATGATATTGGTGGTGTTCAAAAAACAAAGGAGAAAGCAACAACCCTTCATGAAGTGCTTCTTGTAAAAGACGATCCGTGTCTATAAAGTGTGAGCGGAAGATATCATTTTCACGATCGAAATGGTTAAACACAACACTCATCACATTGGACATCTGAGTCAATCGAGTATATCGGCTATCAAACGAGCTCGTGCCATATATAAAAAATCATATATTATTTATATACCAAAACAGAAGGAAAGCAAGAAGACAATGAAGGTTTAAAGTTGAAATTATCCAAATAAGAAAATAAATATATAATAAACGCAAGAGGAAGGTACAATTAGACATTTAATATCACATTTAATGGGTATTAAAACACTAACAAGCATTAAAAACATTATGGGGAACATCAACAGAATCATAGGATTAATCGGCCTGACTAGCAATCACCACACGACAAGCCTTTATCTCTCTGTCCAAATATTTTATCATAAGAACATCTTCATCATACAACTAGCTAGCTAAATAGCACCGAGTGACTGCTTCATTGTGCAAGCGCTGGACATCACGAAGGACCCGACCAAAGGCATCGGTATTACGAGCAATCTCGAGAGTCTCGTCATGTTCCCTAAAAGAAGCCCGTATGGCAACACGATGGATCATCCTATGGGTCATCAACATCCCCACTTCATCTTTCAGCACCAGAAGACACTCTAACTCATCCTGCTTGTAAAGCGGTGTCACAAGGAAAGACACGGAAGCCATGGTTAAAATGTATCCGTGAAGTTGATGAGACATTCTCAAAGCAAAAAAAAAGAGAAGGAATGGGGAAGTGAAAAATAAAATAAGAACCAAGGAAGGTTTAAATAGAAGGAAGCAATAAATGTTTACTGCCACATGGTTAACAAGGACCGGTACAAAATAAAATAAAATAATAATAATGATAAATGCTCCTAGGAATTACAAATCCCCAGATGGGTACGATACAAAGTATAATCAAACAAATGATAAATTGTTAACATAAAGCACCAACACAAACTAATCGTCCGAATCTTCCAATATTGCGCAGCATACCTCTATCTCTCGGTTCAAATCTTTCATTATAAGCACAGCCTCCTGATACTGGGAGATAACAACACAATGCCACGTATAAGCCTCAGTGAGCATCCGATTGACGTCACTCATAATATGAAGCATGAGATTTCCGAGCAAGTTCAAACGTCCCATGTTGTTCCTCCCAAGCAGCATCCATAACAACCCGACGATCTAACCTACAAGTCATTAACATTTCGACTTCGGCCTTCACTACCAAGGGTCGCTCGAGTTCATTGCGCGCGTCTGAGGTCATGACAGTAGCAGCTAGAGAAGCCATGGTTAAGGTATACCCATGCAACTCGTGAGCCATTCTTTAAAAAAAAAAAAAAAAAGGGAAAAAGAGGATGGAAGCAGATAAGCAAGAACTTCTAAGAAAATAGGATAAAATTTCTCTTTGAGACGAGGGATGAAAGAACACTTAAATAGGAACAAACACCATACATAAGTCAGACACGTGGCCGGAAATAGTTACCCCTTGGTCAAGTTTGTTTACAAAATAAAATAAAATATATTCCAATAACATGGGGAACTCGGAGTAACCTATCATTATGTAGATATCTTGGTCAAGTTGCCAGCGCATCTCATTAGCATCCATAAGGGCGCGCTCAATAATGTTCATCTCATCGTTGGCCAAACCATATACACAAAACTTCTTTTTTCAGCTCAAGTAGTCTCTTTCTACACTGCAACTTCATAGGAACCAGCGGCCAAATCATGAATATTGAACACCTCATGAATAAGACCGGGGGTGTACCATCGTTCGGCCACCTTGTTACGAGCGGCATACGCGTTTACCCACCGCGTCTCAGCATCAATTCTGTCTCCGATTAAATGGTGTAGATTTTGTTCCAGGTTGTGAATGAGAGAAGCCGCTGCAGGGTAAGCCATCGAAAAAGAATATATATATGCAGAATAGAGTCAACATAATATATATATATGCAGAATAGAGTCAACCAAGGTTTTCACATCTTTAATCATGCCCTCGTTCACTAATGAGCCGCTTCCCTCGACAATCATTCTGTAAGGGGCAACTAAATAAGAAGGGACCCAAAAACCGTGCACTTGTCTATAATCCCCAGTTTCCCCGGCCTCGTCGGCACTCATGACTGTTGGAAAACGGAATTTGGGATCTTCCGACTTAGCCAACAAGACGACTGCATTCATTTTCTCTTGGGTATCCTGGACAACATCGTCTCCAACAAGCCGCGCGCGTTTGAAACCAATGGTAATGCTATAGCTAGGCATCCTTCTTAAAAGCAGAATTACTACCTCGCTTCTTCATAATCTGACAAAAAAAAATCTCTCTCTCTAAAAAAAAAGAAGAATGAAATGATGAATGAAATGAAACTAACCTCAGAAAGTCGGGGACGATATGCAAATGGGAGAAGGCTTGTGGGGATTGGAAGGGGGACGAGAAGAATCCGAAGACGACTTTGAGCAACCAAAAGAACCTAAAAAAAAAAAAACACAAAACAAACATACATTAAGGCATTGGAACGAACGTATAAATAGAATAAAAAAATCTCTCTTGTCACCAGATCAAAAAATGACAAACACAAAATAAAGAAAGTGACACGTGGGAAGAAAAGAGACAACAATTACCAGAAGGAGAGAGATTTCCGTCAGAAGGCACATGGCCCTGAGATGCACCAAGATGAGAATAAGATGACCACCACGAATGCACGAGCCAAGTAAGCTGGTAGGCGTCTCCAGAAGATGATTCTGAGAACGGGTAGTGGTGTCCACTAAAGGATTAATGGAGACAATATGTAAACGTGAGGAAACGACATCACCATCCCTGGTCAAATCAACACCCAAGCTATGGATACGAACCACAAAAGAAGAAGAAAACGGAATTGTGACGACCCGGGCTTTGGCTTATGGAGGAGACATAGGAGAAACATCATCCAAGGCTGAGTTGTGAATACACGGAGTTGGTAGAATTCCCATATAACGCTTAGCTTTTTTATCCCTACGACGAGGCAACCACTCATGTTCGGGAATGTTAAGATATTCCTCCACCATAAAGGAGCGGGGCTTGTATCTAACAATACCAACAAGGGGAATAATAAGAAAAGAGATAATGGGGAGGAAAGGAAAGGCTCTAAGTACAAAATATACCTGATCAAAAGAACATGAGCCGACTGAAAAGTTTGGGCCTTGACTGGTTTCTTCATTGGCGGAGGGGGGAACATTTTTACCTTTTTAACTTCCTTCTTCAACGACTCATGACCAGCCGGAGAAGTCCAACTAGTGGTCAAGGGAACCAAGGAGAGACCCTTCGAGCTAGACAGAAGACCTTGCTCAGTGGCTACTGATTCATCCAACTTGATACGACCTGACGTGTGCATCAACCTAAGATCATCTGAGGATAGTGCAGGCGGAGGAACTGGGTCAAGTAGAAGAAAATTCAGATCCTTCTTACGAATTTCTTTATGGAACGAATAACAATTGGGAGAAACAAAAAGCTTCCGCGTCGGAGAAGGTTGAAGGATAGAAAAGTGAATTGATTGATTAACCAAATGCGTCTCTCCTTTAAACATGTAACGGCCGAAACTAGCTATAATATCAATCTCCTCGGTAGAATACAAACCTGGATAAGGCAATGAGACTCCTTGGTTGAACCATAGCTGCCGAGCCACGCGATCATAATTGTAGGATATTGGTATGAACCTACCCGAGTAAAAACCAAGGAGATAACTAGGCAATACAGCCATAAAAGAGTCAAAATCATCGTTTTCCAAACTTTCTAAGAACTCAGAGTCACGTCCTCAACCTCAGTGGTAAAATCGTATGGGAGGGAACCAGAACGACCATCATGGTAAGGAAAAGGCCTGAACTCATGGCTATATCCATATACTTCTTGAGAATATTCCTTAAAGATCTCCCCTTCCCGCGCCACAGGGCCAAACGGGGATAATAGTAAGAAGTCAGAACCACATCAAAAGTGTCGTCTTCTCTCTTGACCCTTTTCTCACGATGGATAGCTAAACCGTTAACCGGAGGAACATACTTAAGGAAATGTTCCTATGCACATGCCTGAAGAAAGTTCGTCGCAACGAAGGTTTCAACAACATGACGAGCATATACCCTACGAATGTATTTGCAGAGAAGATCCAGTTGACGATACAAAGCACCTAGGAACATAGCCGCTAGAGGAAATGATATACCCCGTGACATCAGCATAGCCATCGGCACAAGCTCATTTTTGATGTTGTCACGAGGGCTGTGTTCGAAAGCATTATGACAAATCCAGTAAAGGAGAAACACCGCTAGTTCATCATGAGTATCCTTTTCCTTTTGGACAAGAGAGCCGACCTCCCCGTCCACGGGATTTGGAGCCCAGTACTTCACCCATAAAGGAAAGGAAGCGCGTTTATTGACTTTTATACCACGACCTGGAAGGATTCCACCCCGGGCATCTCGATGCGGCGTAGCAACAACGAAACTCTTCAAAGCATCATCCATCATTTTTCCACCGATAGGATGAGTTGTAGCCTTCTATTTCTTTTTCAAAGTATGGATCACCTTAGACTTCCCCTTAGCCGACTTCCTCGAACCAACGGTGTTTTCTTCCATAGAGTGATTACCCCCTACTTGGGGGTCGTCCTTCCTCTATGATCGGGCTTCTCGAGACTTATCTTACAACTAATCAAGTAAGCATATAAAGCCTTGTACGATTCATTCATGGCCTCAAAGATGGTCGCTTCATGATAGAGATGAGATCCGTGAATCAGCAATCTCATCAAGGCCACAACGTTTTCCAATATACCGAAGCCGCCTCACCCCAAAAGAAAAATAAAGTATGAACTCGAGAAATCCAGCCCGAACAGAGTCTAACCATGTCACTTTTATATTTGACTATCACGCGATAAAGAGATGCGTCTATCGTATCATCTATCCCCAAGGAGAAAAGCATGGCTGAATGATCGGGGTTGGAACAGATATATGTGACCCAAGACTCCCAGAGAGGAGAAGTCTCTGCTGAAGAACGCGAGTCCACAGTTGGAAGGTTATAATCCCCGCGTTGAATGACCATATGCGGAATTTTATTGAAAGCATAAAGAGGTAAGTCGCCTCCCTCCGGATGCATAAGCCACTTATGAGGCACGAAGAAGGGTAGTAAAGCTGGGTTGGTCAGACAAGGATTTAAATAGTCGTCCGTTGACGGAATTCGTTTACCATCGACAAAAACCGGGGGCTGCATAGCCTCAGACAACTCTCGGCTGCCAAGGATTTCTAGAATGGAATATAATTGACTATCAGTCGGTAAGGGAAGAGATACGTCAACATACTGGCCGCTAGACTCGGTTTCCACTTGAGACCATGTCCCTTCTTTTTCTTCCACTTCCTCCGTTGAGGAGCGTCTAGGAGAATCATCTGACATTAAGAATGTTACTCAAAAGAGAGTAATTATGAAGGAAATGGGACACGTCACAAGCTAACCAATGCGTGAGCGGGGGGGAGGGGGGGTACATGTTAAGAAGTTAGTCGAGGATAACTGCTCTAAAGAAATATGGGTTGGCTATTAGGCTATCAAATGGTTATCCCAACAGTCAGGGGGATAATGTTGATACCTGAAAAACGACTACCCATTGTTAGGGGGTCATTTCTACTAGGTGAGCCTGAACTCACGATTACCTTAAGAATTTGGGGGATAAGTCCAAGTACTTAGGAGTATATCCATGGAAATATGAGGACATGAAAGGAATCAGAGGATAAGTTAGGGATAAGATCAAAAGATAGCACTTTGGTAATAATAAGGGGTTGAAGGGAGACATGTGTCAGAAGAAGGTAAAGGGAGAAAGTCTATAAAAGGAAAAGAAACAGTACAAAGAAATGATCTTTTTTTTTTCTCTCTAACCCTAGAAGGAAAGGTATAGTCCTTGCTGTGATTAGGATTATCTACCGATTCTGAAAGTAGCTCCAAATATAAATTTTTCCAAAATTATAAATTTCAAATTTTTCTACTTTCACAATCGGTAGTTTCAACAACTCACATATCCAGTGATTGTGAAAGTGGCCCCAAATATAATTTTTTCGAAACTTAAATTTTTTAGAATTTTTCTACTTTCACAATCGGTTGTTTCGACGAGTGATATATCTACCGATTGTGAAAGTAACCCCACATATATATTTTGTAAAACTTTAAATTTTTTGAATTTTTGTACTTTCACAATCTGTAGTTTTGGTCAATTATATACCGATTAGACTGATTTTCAAGACCAGAAACCTGACTAGTTTATGGTTACAATTGGTAGTAATTGGGTTATAGTTTTTTACCGATTACCTTACAATCGGTAGTAGTCTTAAAAATTAACCTCCGATTGTTGTTATTTTTGTATACAAAAAACTTGTTTAGATTTCTATATAAGATCGTTAGTTTGTGGTTTTACGTTAGAAACCGATTGTAGTGTATTCACTAGCTAATTAAAATCTCGCACTTCAGATTATAGTAAGCTAGCTTGATTTTTTTAAATTTCCTTTAATTACTTTATTTATTTATTTTTGGATTAATAAAAATAAATAAAATTAATTTAAAAAATATATTAAAATATTAATTTTAAATGAAAATAGTTTAAGGTTAAAAGGGTAGAAACGTTAATTGAACTAGTGAGGGTAGCTTAGTACTTTTATTATTTTTAGACACCCCTTATCCTTTATCTTTGGATGAGTATAAATAAGTAATCCTAAATTATTTTTCATGGGTCCCAAATTCGCCGGGAAGAATAAGAAAAGCAATCTACATAGAAATTTAATAAATAATTCCCCAATAAATATGTTAAAATCTGTAAAACATTTGGTAATGAACAATTTGTGTATTATTCTACTTAATCCAACAATGAGTACATTTTAGCAAAATACAACCATTTTTTTCTTTTTGTAAACACACACCAAATATATAAAGAATCACAGGTTGATACATGACAATCAAGGAAATAAAGAAGCAAACATTATAACCATTCAAATAAAAAGGCTAGCTTACATTCAAACTAAAATAAAAATTTGCTGGGTACTTCCCGTTAATCATACAATAAAAAATCTAAAACAAACAATTGCTCTCAATAGTAAGTCGGACACTAGAAAAATCCCATCATCGACATGGATTTTTTATTATTTAGTTCACAAATTGATTTAATTCAAACAAGCTTTTGTGTTTTTAGTCCATCATCGTCTTTATCTGTTCATAGTTCCATAGGCGGGAGGTGGAGCGGTAGCTACTTCCCCAGCAGTGCCCCTTGCCATGTTACCCTGCCATCCTGTGCACATCACAAATCCATATTCATTAAGAATGTGAGATTTCTTTCATTAGTTATAATTTTTGACGAGTAGGGTTGTAGAAAAGGTTGGATATTATGGAGATAGGAATTGATTTATGTACGTACCTAATGACACATCAAAACCCTTGTTCTTGAGTTCTCTGTATTCTTGGCATAAGGCACAAGATGTGCAACAAAAATGAGTTAGACAATCAGTACAACTGCTCCCCTCTAAGTTGTATAATTGTCTGAATTTGGTACGGTACGTGCACGAATATATCCAGGAACAACCAGTCAAAACTCCTATTAGCGCATAAAGTGCCCCATTTGTTCCACAAGCTGCAACAAAACACATACAAACCACGACCATGAGTGCAGTTCTCGAACAATATAAAAGAAAAAAAGGTTCCTCAAATTATTACAAGTGGGAGCATGTATTTCAGGAATATGAACGATAAAAATATCCTGAGATAAAAGATAATACTAACATGAAGACCCTCTATCGATGATCTCGGATGTCTGACCAAATGTAATGCAAGGGCACCAACATGTCATGCAACCTGTAATAAGAATTCATAAATATGCACAGTTAGTGATGGTAAAACTCAATCAGATTAATACAAGTATAGAAAATTACAAGGGATTTAAAGGAATTACAATTGCTACAGTCATCAAAACAACCGCAAAGACCAGTAGACCAAGGGACCATGGGAACCTCTACGGGAACACCCGTAGCTACTGGTTTTTCTTGAGCATATGAAGCCATTTTCAAAAGGATCAAATATTAAGAAGAGAGGGAGGATCTTATGATATGAATTGCTTGAAGAGGTAATGTTGGTTATATTTTCAGGTTTTTCTTCCTGTTTGGGCTTATATAGAAAAAAAACGAAAATTTTCAGTCCACCAACCAAAGAAGCTTATTTTAAAAATAAAAATAAAATGAATTCGTTGATCCCTTCAGAATGCACTGATTGCTCAAAGACAGAGTAGCAAATTGATAACATCGAATAAGATCGAGTTGTAAAATAATAAAATGGATTAGTATAAATTTTTTAAGTATGAACTGTTCAGTAAATGGACTTGGCTTTCAATTTCCGCCTTCACCTGTTAAAACTCTACCAATAATTCATGTTTAAATAAAAACTAGTTGACCAACATAAAAAACAATTATCTTTCGGTCGGAAATTACGATGATGGCTGGCTGCTCTAGACATGTCCCATAAGAGAGCTGCTTGTTTGCAAGCATGATGCAAACACAATAATTCTTTACCCATGGAGGGAAATTGGATGGGACATCTCTTGGAAAGTTTGAACCACTGATTTGAGTGAAGTTAATCTATAAAATTCGCTGCCTAAATCAAGCCTCATTTCTAAGAAGATTTCACAGGATGTATTCCGGAGTCCGGATTCACCCCTTGTGGGTACTGAACAATTGACTCAAAAAATTAGTTTTGGTACTTCTATGTCGCATTTGAAAATATTTAAATGCAAATTGGAGTAGATTGAAACTTTGAATGTCCAAAATTCAGTCAATTTTGCCTGTCCATGGCCAATCACTGTGGTTGGTATTTCTAGTGGCGGAGTCGTGTTTTACTATTTAGGAGGTTAAAAAAAACTTATAAATTTGGATGGATTAAACTATGGAAATTTATAAAATGAAGGGACTAAACACAAAATATTTTGAGGATTAAACATAAAATTTACAGAAAATGAAAAATTAATTCGTAATTTTAAGAATTTCGAAGGGACTAGAGCCAGGTTTAGCCAACCTTTGTTCACCACTGGGCATTTCGCTTGGTTATAGCTTAAATGTAGCGAAAGGTAACTATTATGGGGCATCGCTTGACTTTAATCTGATCTAAAGCTTTGACTTGGCTAGAAACCTCATCACATCTGATCCCAGCTATAGCCAAACGATAGTGACGGATACCTGGTATTCGTCAAACAAAAGCACTTTACGGATACTGAGTACCCGTCTCATTAATGAAACCTAATTTGGTTATTCACCTATATTAATTCCTAATATTTCTCTTTTAATTATTTTACTTACTCTAATTTTTTTTTCTATTATTTTTCCTAATATTTCTCTTTTAACTATTTTATTTACTCTAATTTTTTTCTTTTTTTTTTCTATTATTTCTCCAATTTTTTTATCTTAATTAGTTTTTAATCTATAAAAATTACTTACCAAAGAAAAAAAAAATGATTTTGATGAATATTGAGTATCCGTATGGAACTATTTAGACAGAAACTCAGTATCCGTCTCAGTAAGCCAAGCGATAGATTTTTTCCATAATAGTAGTTTTTTTATCTTTCTTTCGCTTAGCTATATTTACACTATAGCAAAACAAAAAGTCTCACCATAGTGCTTGATCTAATACGAAATTCTAGGATATTTGATAGTTTCCTTCATAGATTTTTACGAATGTGTCTTACACAAACATTCGGTAGCGAATTACAAATCCAGGATTGGCAACTACGAGATAAACATCATTATTGATTTAGTAGTAGTGGGTAGGTTATTGAAACACATTTCTATTATAGGGAAATAAAAGAGAGTATTATTTTGCAAGAGTTTAAGTAAGGAAAAATTTCAGTTTGGTCCTATTTTATGTGATCTCGAGTCAATAAATAAAGGATTTCAGTTTGGTCCTTAATTATTTAAAAATGTTAAAATAATTAAATTACCCTTTTCCCTCTCTTATTTTCTCTCATTTCGTAAAATAAATAAATAAAAATTTAAATTAAATATCTCGCAAACCATATATCAAAAATTAATAAATTTTATATATTCGGAAAGCTCTGAACGAGATCTCTATAATGAATACCCATTTCACTATTTTTCGAAGCTTTAATCCTCACGGTATCGGTAATGTAATTCATACTAAAAAATAAAAACTATTATAGGGTTCATTTTGTAGAATGAACTCGTAATGCTAGTTCATTCTAGCATTTCGTTTTGTAGGAATGAACTCGTAATGGTAGTTCATTATAGCAGTTCATTTTAAAGAATGAACTCGTATGGTTGTTCATTCTAGTAGTTCATTTTGTAGAATGAACTCGTGATGAGAGTTCATTCTAGTATTTCATTTTGTAGAATAAACTCGTAATGGTAGTTCATTATAGAAGTTCATTTTGTAGAATGAACTCGTATGGTTGTTCATTCTAGTAATTCATTTTGCAGAATGAACTAAAAATGGTAGTTCATTCTAACAGTTTATTTTGTAGAATGAACTCATAATGAGAGTACATTCTAGCATTTCATTTTGTAGATTGAACTCGTAATGGTAGTTCATTATAGCAGTTTATTTTGTAGAATGAACTCGTATGGTTGTTCATTCTAGTAGTTCAATTTGTAGAATGAACTCAAAAATGGTAGTTCATTCTAACAGTTCATTTTGTAGAATGAACTCGTAATGGTAATTTACTATAGCAATTCATTTTAAAGAATGAACTCTCAATGGTAGTTCATTTTACAAAATGAACTCGTAATGGTAGTTCATTCTAGCATATAATAATAGTTTATTCTGTAAAATGAACTCGTAAAATTAGTTCATTACAATAGTAGTTTACTCTAGCAGTTTATTTTGTAGAATGAACTCATAATAGTGGTTCATTATAGAATGTAATGGTGGTTCATTCTAGCATGTAATGATAGTTCATTATGCAAATGAACTCAAAAATTAGTTCATTACAATGGTAGTCAATTATAGCAGTTCATTTTGTAGAATGAACTCGTAATGATAGTTCATTTTATAGTTTATCTTTATCTAAACGATGACCTAAAAATTAAAAATTCAAAAAATAGTGAAAGTGGTATTTATTTTGTAGAACTCGCTGAGAGCTTTCCGAATATATAAAATTTGTATTAATTTTGAGTTGTGGTTTAAGAGATATTTATTTTTTAAGATTTTTTTTCTTTTTAGAAGAGAGAAAAAAATAAGAAAGGGAAAAAAGTATTTCTGATAATGTTTAAAAAATTGATAATATCATTCTGTGTGGATAACGTTCATTCTATGATTAAATAATAATTTTTGGACCAACTGATAATATATATTTTTTAAATGACCTTAGAACAATTTGACCAAGCCAACACAACAAATCGATAGTTTCTACTTTAAATAATGAGTCTTTACCGGTATTAATTCTAAGTTTTGCGCAATGCTAGACCATTCTTTTAGATAGTTATCTCGTAAAATCGATTGTGACTTGATTTTTCCTGCGAAGCCCTGGTGCCACCAACTTAGTGGTGTATGTCTCCCACTAGGTCACCACCCAAAAGACTTCCACAAGTTTTTTGTTATATAAATTATGAAGGCTGATATAGGGGCTCCCATATCAATAGAGGGGCTCCTCTAATAAGACGAAATAGGGACATTATGAAGTAAAACTTAAAAACCCCTTATCCATAATATTTTCACAATACCCAAATCACCCTTCATTAATATGTTAATTATCTTAATTAGTGAAAATTTAATTAAGCTAATCATGGTTAATTAAACTTAATCTTTGACTAACACAAATTGAAATGAATTTTTTTTTTTTTGATTTGTGATTTGGGGATGAAAAACTAGATGAAATGTGAGAAAAAAATTTCATTTTTTTTTAAACCCTAGTTTTTGATTCAATCAACCATAGTAACCATTTAGGTCTTTCTAGATTAAAATCTTGATCATTTTATGGCTCAAATTAGATGAAATCACGAATTGAAAGTTTGATTTTGTGTGATTCAGAGACAGTTACGGTTGGGTTTCATTACGAACCCAACCGTAACACCAAGAACGCCGAAGAACACCTTCAGTTACGGTTGGGTTTTGACTCCAAACCCAACCGTAACCTGAAGAACACTATGAACACCCTTTGAACACATAGTTACGGTTGGGTTTGGCTTAAAACCCAACCGTAACTCATCCTTTTTAGCATTGATTTTTAAGGTCAAATTTGAGTTTTAAAATCCAAATTTTGAAGTTATTCAACCATTTTAACTAGATTGTAGGTAAATTGGGTCATTCAAACACACAAAAACCGAAAAATCAACAAATTAGAGATTCCAAATTTTGAGTTATCAGTAGAATTTACGGTTGGGGTTTGGCTAAAAACCCAACCGTAACTAATTATGTTAGTTGCATGTTTCATGATATAGTTACGGTTGGGTTTTGCATTGAAACCCAACCGTAACTAATCTTTAAACCCCAGTTGTAAAATTAGATAAATATATTTTGAGATTTTTTTTATTTCTATCTTGTAGAGAATTGAAAAATGGAGCTAACCCAAAAAAAATGAGGTCAATCGGACATCGTATGAAGGAGTTATGATCAAAACGGTGACATTTTTATTTGTATCCAGGAAGACATTACGGTTGGGTTGGGCCAATAAACCCAACCGTAACTCTGAGCATTTTGGGCCTCAAGAGCCCAGAGTTACGGTTGGGTTTATTGGCCCAACCCAACCGTAATTCTTCCTGGATACAAATAAAAATGTCACCGTTTTGATCATAACTCCTTCATACGATGTCCGATTGACCTTATTTTTTTTGGGTTAGCTCCGTCTTTCAATTCTCTACAAGATAGAAATGAAAAAAATCTCAAAATATATTTATCTAAATTTACAATTTGAGTTTGAAGATTAGTTACGGTTGGGTTTGGTTGAAAACCTAACCGTAAATTTTAATTGAATCTTCATCTCCTACATTTGAAGTTACGGTTGGGTTTGTTTAATAACCCAACCGTAATATGAAGAACAAATTAGTTACGGTTGGGTTTGGTTGAAAACCCAACCATAAATCTGGGCAAAAATGGTGTTCTTGGTGTTATGGTTGGGTTCGACATGAAACCCAACCGTAAGTTTCTCTGAACAACAAAAAATCAATCTTTCAAATCGTGATTTCATCAAATTAGTTAGTGTAATTTAGTTTTATCCGGATTGTCATCACTACTACTTTCAACACATTTATTAGTATTCTTCATCATGAAATTGGGAGTTTAATCGGCGATAAAATTTTGATTCGATTGAGAAATTTGATTAAAATGGAGAAGGAGAAGATATGGAGGAGATGAAATTTTTTTAATTAAAGGACAAATTTGTCTTTTTTTTATTAGGTAAAGGGTAAAATGAACATTTAACTTTACCCCTAAGACATCCCTTATCGTAAAATTGGGTCACCTCGGTTCAACTGGGAGCCCCTCTATTGATATAGGAGCCCTTATATCAGCCTTCTAAATTATACAGTGGGCCGAAAAATATCAAAGTAGCGAGGTAATGCATTTAAGTAGTTGCGCTCAAATTCCTGAAAGCTGGTTTTAAATTTTGGAAAGCTGGCAATTATTATGTGCGATTAGGTCAACGAGCAACAACCATAGCCACCACCAATTGTCAGTGATTTGCGTCGAAGTAACATGCAATATAGGTCAGGTGGAACATGCAATGGGTAGAGGTTAACCACCACCCACCAGTAAGTGACGTGGTTCTTAAAAGCATAGCTTGCTAGAGATTTGTACACAATTACACCATCGCTAATGCTGATAGTTAACCGAGTTTAATTGGCCAACTGTTAAGGATGCTTTCTCTAGGATGATGCTTCTCTTTTTATTTTAATAAGATTTTTGCGGATTTTTATAACTTTTTTATTTGAGTGATTCTTGAAAATTCTTTAAAAATCTAGAGATTTTTAGTGATTTTCTAAGAGTATTTTAGAAAAAATTTGTGATTTATAAAGCCAAAAAATTTAAGATTTATAAAGAGTTTTTTTGATTTGTAGAGATAAAAAAATATATAAAATCTAGGGTTGTCAATGGGTCTGGATACTTCCGGATACCACTGGACCCGGATCCGGATTCTACTTATAAAACTCGGATCTGGTTCCTAAATTTGTAGACTCATAACCGGATCCGTTAAAAAATTCGGGTACCCGTTGGGTATTAAGAAAACTATGAAAAACAATCTTAAAAACTTAATATCTTTCTCTTTTTTTACTTGAATCCAAATTATTTATATAAAAAAATATTTTTATTTCGTTATTAATGTCCTAAATAACGATTAAATATTAAAAAAATGAAAAATATAAAAAAAAAGTCAAAGTCAGAACTAGCAAAAGACTAAAATTTTGCTAAAATGATGTATTAAAGAATAACTGGATAACCAATACCCGCGGGCATCCGACGGGTATTACCCGATTGGACCCGAAATCTTAACGGATTAAAACGGATAATACCCGTCGGGTCCTAAATTGTTAATGGGTCCAATTTTAGGACCCAGAACCGGACCCAAAATCACAGGGTCAAGTTTTTGTTCCGTGTAATGTGTACCCATTAACAACCCTAATAAAATCCAATTAAAAATTCAAAATATCTACCGATTTTTTTTATTATGCACGTTATAATGTTAATAAAAATACCATGAATACCTAGTAAAATATGTGTTCATTGTCAAAATAAATCTCACTGTTGTCCTATGCCTAAGTTTTCATTCTTTCTATTCCATTATCCGACATTTTATTTGTTATGCAATCTCGCCACTGGTTAGCATCTTCTCGTTGTTGTCTCGTTTGATTTTGGGAAAAATGGCCGGTCCCTTGGTCATCACTTCAAACAAAAAAAAAACAAAAAAAAATTGGTCCTATTCTCAAAAATAAATATTCCTCAAATTTCCAAGTCTCACAAAATATCACCTCTTGGGGAGAGATTTCTATCATGCCTATTATCCTAAAAAAGTCTCTCCAATCTCTAAAAACAACAAATCAATGACTTTTATTTCTCCTTCGAATAACAGGGGTGTTGGAGTGACTCTTATGAAATCTTAATCCAATAACACAGAATTGTAGAAAATTTAAATAATTCAAAAAAAATCTCTAACTAATAACAAGAAACATTTAAAAACTCTCCAAAAATCTCTATAGACTAACAGTAGATTTGGAAACTCTCCAAAAATCATTTGAAATCTCGTCTAACTACCCCTGGTCGAATGAGTAAAGATATATTAAAAGAAAACGTTATTTACATAAATTGGTCGAAAGACCCCAATCCAAAAACAGAAACAAATTACAACCCAAATATATCCTCCCATCTAAACAAGACTTGATCAGTTGTATAAGTTTTAAAAACGTCCTTAACAGAACACCAAAGTAGAATGGTTTGTTTAATGGAAAGCTTAACCTCATCCACTGTTCTGCCTCTTCTACCATTTACTCTTCCAGTTCTCTCATTCCAAACCTCCCAGAAAATTGCACACATCATAAAAATCCAAACTTCGCTTCTTTTATCCCTGAATTTCACTGCTTTCCAACTATGAATCAGTGAGAAAATCTCATATGGCATGACCCATCCAACTCCAAAAGAATTCATAAAGTAACTCCATACATCTGTAACCCAAGAGCAATGTACAAAAAGATGTTGTATGGTTTCATTTTCAATTCCACACAGAACACAAATTGTATTGGGAAAGCCTATTCCCCTTTGCTGCAACATTACCTTCGTAGGAACTGAATTATGGAGAGCAGCCCAAGAAGAAAGATAACCTTGGGAGGTACCTGTCCAAGTTTTAACAATCCATCAAAACTCCACTGTTGCTGTTGATGCTGCAGTTGTGATTGTTGCTGCTGATATCGCTTACTTAAATCTAGATAGAGCTTCCTTGTATCAAAATCACCTTCCAAATAATCGTCTTCATTCTCCACCAAATGCACCGAGTTCAGCTCATCACGAAGCTCTAACATATCAATGCTTTCTGCAGGATCCAGTTGCCTTCGAAATTGAACCTGCCAAGCTGTCCCAAAACTTCTGCGACTGTACAATCCTTTTGCAGACTTAATTTATAGAGCCTCGGATATTTGTCTTTCATTACAGTTTTATTGAACCACCAATCATGCCAGAAACGAGTTTGTCCACCACTTCTAAGTTTCAACTCGACACACACTTGAAAATCTGGTCTAGTTTTTAGAATCATTAACCACATACTTCTCCCAATATTGGTTTTAGGTTCAGCTGGAACCAAAAAGTTTGCAGATGCACCACTTTTTTTCACACATGATCCTTCTCCACACACTTGCTTCTCTTTAAAATATCTCCATAACCATTTTGCCAGTAATGCTTTATTCACAAGTCTTAGGTTCCTAATACCCAACCCTCCTAAGGATTGAGGTATACAAACTTTCTTCCATGAAACCCAACTCATTCTCCTTTTATCGTTATCCTCGCCCCACAAAAACTTACGCATTACAGTGTTCATTTTCTTCTCCACCGCAGCTAGAATTTTAAGTAGAGACATGAAATATATTGGTAAGCTTTCCAAAGAGCTACGATTTAAAATCACCCTACCTGCTTTATTAAGGAATTTTCTCTTCCAAGGAGATAATTTCTTCTGCATCCTGTCAATCACCACATCCCAAATAGTTATACTCCTACCTGTAGCCCCTACAGGCATGCCCAGATAAGTAATAGGGAGCATAGAAATTTTACGCCCTAGCTCCAATGCCAAATCCTGTACTAGATCATCAGCTCCTATGCTTGTAATCGAGCTTTTCTCCAGATTTAGTTTTAGCCCAGTAAGCACTTAAAATCATTAATATGATATGCAATCTTCTAACTTCTTCTTTAGTTGCATTCAAAAAAACAATTGTATCATCAAAAAACTGCAGATGTGAAATCACAGTGCCTCCAGCTGCAACTTGAAACCCACTAATTCTTCCCGTATTCACCGCATCCTCTAATAACTTCGAAAGAATTTTCACTACTAAAATAAAAAGAAAAGGAGATAAAGGATCACCTTGATGAATACCTTTTCAAGGTTTAATTCTATCTGAAGCCACTCCGTTAACCAGAACTGAAAACTGAGCTGAGGTTACACACCAATGAATCCACTTCAACCATTTATCGCCAAAGCCATATTTTTTCATAATAACGAAAAGAGAGTGCCAACTAATGTTATCAAATTTTTTCTCCATATCAATCTTGTAAAGAGTACCTGGAACTTTCTGTTTTAACCTACTATTAATACACTCATTTTCCACAAGAATACCATCCAAAATCTGCTTATCTTTTATAAGCGCACCTTGAGAATTGGAAATAAGCTTAGAATTACCATCTTCAATCTGTCTGCCAACAGTTTAGAAACAATCTTGTAAAAACTGCTAATCAAGCTTATAGGCCTAAATTTTTTTGCCGTAGCAGAATCCTCTTTCTTTGGGATAATTTTGATAAAAGAGACATTTAACCTCCAGTCCAACGTGCCCTTGATATACAGTTCATTCAAAGCAAGCCAAAAATCAGCTTTTATAATACTCCAGAAAAGCTTGAAGAACTCCATAGTAAAGCCATCTGGTCCTGGTGCTTTATTAGCCCCAAACTTCTGGATAACCTTATGCACTTCCTCCTCTTCAAACGGTTTCTCTAACCACAATCGTTGCTCCACCTCAATATGATTAAAATCCATATTCTCAAAACTTGGGCTTACATTGTGAGTAGAGGTGAATAAATTAGTATAATATATTCTTAACTCTTCTTTAATGATTTCCTGGTTAAACACATCAACTCCCTCCACCTCCAGTTTAGTAATACAAGTTCTCTTGTTATTTGCATTAGCTATCCTGTAGAAGTACCCCGTATTTCTATCACCATCCACAAATCCTTTAACCTTAGCCCTCTGAGACGCCATTCTATCCCTGGCCACTTTTATATCATTCAATTTAATCTCCCATCTTCTCTCCGAAGAAATTCAGACCTAGATAAAGCCGCATTCTCTTCCTTGGTTTGTGAGACAATTATGGTACAATATTGATTACTAGTGGAGATGTATTCCTTCGCAGGGTGTTTCGGGTAACAGTGGAGGCCTTTTTTCTATTTGGGATAACACAAGGATGGAGTCATGGAGCTGTTAGATGAGAGGTTGGGTTTAAATTCAATTTCAATCTACTAAGGTTTAGAGATACAGGTTTCAAGTTTGTGTTATCTAATATTTACTCACCTTGTGATTATAATCTGAGAGAGGAATTTTGGAACGATTTGAGATTAGTAAAGCAGTGGGTTGGAGATGCTTGGTGCATTGCAGGGGACATGAATGTTGTTAGAAGCGATAATGAGAGAAATAAAGAAGGGGTGAACAGAGTAGCAAAAGGCTGTTGAATGATTTTATGATGGATATGGAGTTAGTAGATTTGCCACTTAGTGGAGGTGTATATACTTGGACGGATAAGCAGGAAGACCCCTTGTTATGCCTTTTAGACAGATTTCTGGTTGATACTGATTTTGATACTAACTTTTCTAGCAAGTCAGACTGCCTTGGTAAGAACTATATCAGACCATAACCCTCTTTTACTTGATCTTACTCCTGAGGTCAGTTTTAAATCTCCGTTTAAAATTGAGAATTATTGGCTTAAGCATAAGGATTTTTATAGGAACATTCAATTATGGTGGGAAACGATGCAATTTAGTGGTACTCCTAGTTATGTTTATTTCAGGAAGCTTCAAAACCTGAAATTCTTCTCCTTTTATTTATCAGTCACATTTTTTTTGATCCTATTTTTTCATATCCATTTATTTCTTAAATTTGATAAAAATTTGATCAATTTGGAACTAATTATAGTATTTTATCATTCAAATTATGTTAATTAGATTCAACGATTATTGGGCTCAGTTCCTCAACAAATCCTTCATATTATTCGAATCAGATCAATTCTTCATCAATTAATTTTGAATTGGACGACATTAATTTTCCAATTTTTTCAAAATCTATCAAATTATGATAATTAATACATTTATACTTCAATTAATTTTGAACCCAACCTTAATAAGTAAATAAATTACTGATTTGTACCTTAAAACGCGATCAATTTGATAAAATTCAGTAAAAACGGCGCATCATCAATTAATTAAAAAAAAGATAGTTTTTTCAATTTGTGAAATATAGGTTTGCGACTAAAAAAGGATGTTGCATAACTCAGCACAGTAACGGTCAAGATTCGTCATTTTATGCCAAGCATGCCATTCACACATGGGTTTTCAGAGAATAGCTGGTTTGAAATAAAATTTAACGTCTGAGATGGATTATCTTAAAAGTTCGACAAAATAACTCTCATGGCTCGTCAATATTTTCCAAGCATCACATTCACATAGGAAAGTCATTGAACGAAGTTGGACTAAACGTTTTGCTTCTTGGCCAAATTAAGAATTTTGCTTGAGCCGACAATGAAAAGATATGATTAGGCTTATATTCTTCAATTTATATGTGTGGAATCCATTTTGTCGGTGAACATGTTTGGACTGTGAGATTAAACAATTATGACAAGTTTGATTGGGATTTTAATTATTTTGGCTCTAAATTTATTTTGACGGGGATTCGAGCACGAGCAACCTAGAACAGATGAGTATCTATTTAAGAGACTTTTTAACAGCAGTTTAAACACAACCTTTGAATAGGATTTTGACGGTTAAATTTTCGATTCATTTTTATCAAAACAAACCGTCCAGAACAATATCCATGAAATAAATTTTGATTCATTTTTATCAAAACAAACCGTCCAGAACAATATCCATGAAATAAATTTTGATGGGTCCATCATTTAGTCGACCCCCAATACTGCAGCAGTCATCTAATAGTACCAAATGAGATTGTTGTGATAAAAACAATTGAAGGACAAACAGACGGTGGACAACTGATCGAGTTTTTATAATCCGGTCAAGACTTGTACCTTAGCTACAAACCATGCATGTGCCTATAGATATGTTGTCGTACTTTGGGTTTTTTGATGCCTTTTTTTTTTCTTTGTTCCTTGTAATTCTTATTACCTCTGTCCCATAATAAGTGTTTTTTTTTTTTTTTACACTTTAACCATTATCTATTAAAACCAGAAAGAATAAGAGAAACTATGAGTTGTTGGTTGCTCCTATCGTAGCTACAGATGCTAGTGTAGGAATAACCCCCAACAAGGTAATTTCTCTGGATATATAAGAGCATCCCCAATAGTGTGTGTTAAAAATTTTATGTGGAGATCTTATTTAGATCCTTATTTGTGGGGTTTTATATATCTGGCAAAAATAAGAATGTTTTGTTCATGAACCATCTCCAATGGTGTAAGGTCTTATTTTTATGATTTGATTTATGGATAAAGAATAAAGGTGATTTCTTTTTTCCTATTAGCTTAGAGAAATTTATTTAGAAATAACAATTATAAAAATAGTTTAAAAAATGACATGAAGGTCATTCTGAAGGTCTACATAAGACTTTCTCTAAGACCTTTGTGTTTATTTTGGCACCCCTCCTATTTTATAAGACCTACTATTGGAGATGAATTTAATTCAAATGAAAGTCTAAAATCCTATGTGTCATGAGAAAATAAAATTCTCACCTTCAGTTGGAGATGTTCTAATTAAAAGAATAACTCTAAAACCGAAGTGGGGTCCGATACCCGTGCCGCAGGTTCTCTAGTAAATGATATCTTTTGGAGCACCCTTTTCGTATGCTTCTATTCCAAGATGGAAAGACAATTATTTAAAGTGGTAATTTCACTTTTCCAATTATCAATTTTTTTTAAGTAAAAATGAAAACTAACAGATTCACTTTTCTGTCGGACGGAGGAAGTACATGATTACTCCGCGATCAATTAATTTACTTTTTATTCTTTTTATCAACTTGGGTTAAACAGATTCAAGGTGTTGAGATTTAACGGGAAGATGTACTCGGTGCATTTATTCCTCTAAAGTCTAGACTGTATTACAAATCTATATAAAATATCGTTCCGTGAATTAAACTTTATTGATAATAATTCAGTGAATTGTATTTTATTCATATATTACCGGACAATCGAAGGTAGTCTTTCATAAGAAAATGGGTCCTCGTCCGTCACTCATATTATTTTTGTTTAAATCGATTTTATTGAATTAGACTAAAATTGATTTGATAACCAGAGATTTATAACCTTCAACTTTTTTTAAACACCATCAATTCGATTCGGTCGTCAATTACTTTGAAAACCATAACTTAAAAAAACCATAATGTAATCTAATTTTTACAATTTCATTCAATTCGATCAAATTTGATCAAAATTATCATCTTTCCCCAAAGTGTGTTTGATAACCAAAGATTAGGGTCCCCAACTATATTTAAACTTCATCAAATCGAATCATTTCGATCAATTTCATCTCTAAATGTTTCAAAGAAAAAGTATGGTGTAAAAATAAACTATTGTAAAACACAAATAGTTAGGAATAAATATGTTTCTAATTTATTTTTATCACAAAATAAAAGATATTAATTAAAATTGATTTTAGTTAAATCATTTTAAAATTTCAATGGCCCCATTGCAACAGCAGTCATCTAGTTATTACTCCCTTCGTCTGAAAAAAAAAGTTACTATTTCTTTT
This sequence comes from Papaver californicum, assembly GCA_023531435.1. Lineage (NCBI taxonomy): Eukaryota > Viridiplantae > Streptophyta > Magnoliopsida > Ranunculales > Papaveraceae > Papaver > Papaver californicum. The sequence continues at coordinate 16,022,247 of JAJJMC010015859.1, forward strand.
CATAGGACGGAGATAGTATTATTTATAGTTATCATTATGCAGAAGACTAAGAGGCAACAACATCGTAAGACGCAAAAAGTACAACTAGAACCCAAATGACTATCGTTTCCTGAAGGCCAAGTGATGATTGTGGTTATATAAATCTGTATAAAAGATTGTGAAATAAATACAAAAAAAAAACTAGACACAATATAGAAATCAAACACATAAACAACCTCCTAGATAACCCAATTCAACGTCAAACCAGCCTGATCCAGTTCCAAAGCAGCAGAAAATAAAGAATCACAGAGTTCATACTTCATATCCGATAATCGAGTAAATAAAGAAGCAAACATTACAACCATTCCAACGTAAAGGCTATTTTACATTCAAACCAAAATACAAACTTGCTGGGTACTTCCCGTTAATCCTATGTATATATATGAATAAAAATCTGATATAAACAGTTGCTCTCAATAGTAAGACGGACACCAGAAAACCCCATCACCATGCATATTTTAATATTTCGTTCACAAAAATGTTGGGAAACAATGGCTAAACAAATAAGTTTTAAATATTTTATTAAAATATTAAATATTGTGCCTTTTTGGATTAGAGCTCCTGACCTATTTATCACTTTACATGTTTTGGTTTTTTCTTTGTTTACTTTTGTGAATGAAACACTTTAGTCCCACATCAGGGAGTTTCCACTTCTCAAGTTGTATTAAGAGATTATATAAACAAAATTTTCTCAACCTATTTTGACATCCAAGGAAAAAGGATTTCTCCATATTTTTGGAGATACCAAAAGAATAATAATTTTTTTATTATCTTTCTTAAGTTTTTTGAGATTTTCTTTGAAGGTTTTTCTGAGTTGTAATTCTCAAGTTGAGCATCTACTACGAGTGCTAGTAGTAGGTGTAGTAGGGTGTTTTATCATGGAGGCATCCGCCCTGTGGAGGCTATAGCATCACTCTTGAGTGTAGCCAGACGCTAATGTCTTAAGGACAGCGTGTTGAACACTTGACTCACTCTGTTTTTCCAAAGTTTTGTTACATACCATCTCGATGTTGCGGAGATACGAGGAGCTCATCTGTTTTGACGAATCACTTTCGTTAAGAGCTAAGTATCAACAACATTTGTTTATTTGATTTTCTTCATTTTTGATTATTGCACCCAACAATCTTATGACATTAGTATTTAGTAATATTTATAAATGAATGATCGATTTTTGAATCGTTGACCTTGATATTATATTAGAAAATTAAGGATGTTAATTTTGAAGTGAAAAAACAAATTTAAGTTTTCTGTCTAGCTGAAGAGTTTCGAGTATATCTCTTAACGTAGAAGGAATTTCGATGAATCCTTTTAAAAAAGTATAGTAGATATCATGATAGTTACCCACACCAAAATTCATAATTTTTGGAGTTGTAAAAGTATTTTTTAGATATTTTACAAAACTGAGAAACGTTCTTGAAAAATTCTGACGGGCAGAAAAATATTGTTGACTAAATTAGTTTTTCTGGCGTAACTATGAGTTTTTTGAAATGGTGATTCAAAAGAAGTTTGTAGATATAGATGTTATCTTCATAAATCATATTTAATTTTTTGATTCGGACTTGTGGTTTGTGAGATATGGTATTTGCAAATATGTTGTGCATGTTTGTCCAGAATATCAATAACTGTATCTAAGCTCTAGATTAGTATGGGATCTTGCAACCATTTATAGTGGTACTTTGTCACCTTAAATACAATATGAAAACCGGTACTAGTGAGTGATGTTATCCATAATAGACTTGAGATTTCAATTTAGTTGAAATATTTCTCATAAACAAATTAGAGCAAATAACGAATTGATTTTTATGACTTAAAGTGATAATCTCTTATGTGTTAGATTAGTATCACATTGCTAATGAATAATGAGATGTTGAATCAGTTGTGTATGAACTGTGCATTATGTTATAAATCACGTTGATTATATATGCTTTGTGTAGTATCAATTGGCGTAAATCACATGATTGGTTAATAATTGTGCATTAGCAATTTCAATGGTGATTTCTAAATCATTTCGAATATGTCACCTTTTGTTGAAAATATGAGAATCATAATGTACTAGTGTACCATAGTCATATGGATAGTGAGGTATAAAGTATCTTTTAGTAACTAGTGCAACAAGAAGGTTAAGCGAACACATGTGTTTTAATTGGTATGTATATACACAAAAGTGTTTGGGTGTTTTGTTACCAAATTTTGTTACTTATTGATGATTGTGATAGTCTAATGTGGAGAGAGACTTAAATAACTTGATAACTATATTTTGGTAACAAACATTTTGATAAGATGAACAATTATTATCTATTGATAATTTGATATTACCTATGTCAAACGAGAGTATCAACCAATTTTTTGAATCTTAGTTGGGCAGAAGTTTTATCATCTTAAATTGAATGATAGATTAAGTGCTAATCTGTGATAACTTCTGTTTTTAGTTGTGTGCTTATCTCCTCGGAATATAGAATTGTTTATTCAAATTTGAATGGAACAATTGACATTCTTACTGTGTTAAGTAATTTTAATTTTCAGTGGAGATGATAAAAACAATTGGTTGGTAAATGCCGGAAGTGCTGGAACGTGTGCTCCATAAAAGACATGTTTTTTCTTCTACCAAGAATGGGAAAGATGCAAAAGCATTTTCATGAACAATTCAACTATCAAAACAGTTGAAGAAGTAGGTAATGATGTGCAAGGCTTGTCAGGTATAGACATTAATCAAATTATGATATCATTATCAATATGTGCATTGCGATTTAAAACTAGTGTCAAATGCTATCTACTTAAGTTACTATGAAATGTTATACTTAGAAATATGGTCTTGTGATGCTTTGAGTGTTAGGTTAATAGAACAAGGCAATAATAGATAAAAGGGAAAATCGTCAATGAATTGAGAATGAATACAAGAACATGTTATATCATAATGTTGGTATAGAGTATCATTATATGTTGTGACTTAGTTATGCAACCCAAAGGACACATAATTGTATTTTCTTATGTTGAGAAATCCTGATAACTGTGGGGGCCCTTATGCCTCAAATGTGGGGGTATAAGATGGAAACAAGTGTTTGTTTAATTTCTCAAGCATATTTATAGAAAACCCTAAACTTATATCTGTCCTACCCTGTAGACCTCAATTGTGGGGGTCTAAGGTGAGAATGAAGAGTTCATTTTCTAAATTGCATATGATCACCATAATTGTACGACAATAACTTGTAAGTTCTGAAGTTAACAACATTTGAATAAAATAAATTTTATTGTTGAGGATGTTGAGTTCTCGACAGCAGTCTTCTGAGGTCGGGTTCTCACGCGAGATAGAATAGGTTAGACAGATGCTTGACTTTGTGAAATTGTTATTGTAGAATAAACTAATGATCGCTTGGCACATACTCACGTGACACTAAAATTAATACGCCAGGCATTGATAGTCATTATTGTCAGTATGCTACATTAGATGGATGTTGAGGCAGTGTACTTAAATGGTTAGTCAAAGGTGGACAAACCTTAAGGGTTTGGTTAGCGCTAGGGGGTAAAGATACAAACTGACTACACCTACATATACTTGACTTGAACCAAGCAATAAGTCATTGACATAACAATATTATTATGTGATCATGATGATTTCTAGTGATGTGACACTAATGAATTTTGATAAGTGTATTTTTACTAAATCTATTGAAGGTGCATATGTTTAGCATGCCTTTATTATGTGTTTTACAACCATTTACGAATTTGTGTTGTTTAAAGTTTGACAGAAAACAAATATATTGTTGACGTGGTATAAAGGACCATAAAGAACCAAAATCAAATTTTGATTATATAGTTTCTGTCAAATGTGTTTAATGTGTGTTGTAAAATAGGTGTGCATGTTTTCCATTTTAATCCCGGAGAATCACAGGGATGCTCTGATCAAAGGACAATAAAATTGGGATGCTTGAGGTACATATTTAATTTCAAATATGTGATACATATGACACTAACCTTTTGAGGAAAATGTAATGATCGTACTAGTATTTAGTACATGTATCTTGTATATGCCTTTATATGCTTTACAACCACCTAGAAAGCATGTGACTTTTACGTTTTGATTGAAAGACTAAGTTGTTGTAGACAAGCATGATCTAAAGGATCATTGGAACCAGAAAAAATACTGACGAAAATGGTCTTTGTCAAACTCGATACGTTTAATGTGTGTTGTAAATGTGCAGTGAATTCGGTGTACAAATACATTTTTGACCCCAGAAGAATTAGTGGGATGATCTGATCAGAAATTTTTCATACTTGAGGTACATTTGAAATTGTGTATATGTGCATGATACATATTGGACTGACCTTAAGAGATGTTGTGAGTTCAGGCTTTGGAGAATCTTAGCCTATGTGTGCACCCTCTTAAATTGTATCAGTAGTTGGAAATATTCCATCAGACATGAGGAACTCGACTCAGATGAAATCAGAGTTCGCTCGCTTAATTTAAAGCATGAGAGGAAGTTGAATGGATAAATCCTTTTTTGGAAGGCATTCCTCTGTGACTGAAGCCTGTGGCCACCATTGCTGAAACTCAATTGACTGTGTAATTTTAAAGTAAATGAGAAATTGGCAAAGTCTAGACAAACTCGGAGATGGTTAATTCGGTAATACAACTACTCTCTAATGAAGTGATTTTTATACACTTATTGAAGTCAAGAGAAAAATTAGTGGATCCTTTGACAAAGGATAATCTAGAGAGATAGTTTGTTATTACATCAAGGGGCATGGGGCTTAAGCTCATTAAACAAACTTGTCATGAAGGATACTCAACCTTGTTGACTGGAGATCCCAAGATCAATGTTTTGAATGAGACAACTAATTTGTGCTGGGTTAAAGGAAACACTATCAGAGAATTTTATTCTCTGTCCCTTCCCTATGGTGTAGACGTGATAGTGTGACTGCATGTGAAGGATGACTTTTAATAAGTCTTAATGAGTTCTTTAGTTTCAATTTAAGATTGAAATGGGGTGTAGCAGTAAACACTCTTGATAGACCTCACATATCTGAATGTGGAAGTTGGACGCTTCCTATGAGAATGAAGCTGATTCTCTAGAGCATTATGAGAAACGGGATATTTGCTCAGGGCCAAAATGAGCACAACCGCACGAGCTTGGAAGCAACCTTGGAGATATCATGCGTGGTGGTTATCACGAATTACACCAAACACTAGCAGTTCAAGACATCGCGTTCACTTTCTCTAACAAGTAGTTCGGGTAATCTCTCATTAAGCAAAGGTTCAAGACCTCATGGACACCTTTGCCTGTATGGTATTTCCTGTGTTCTATGAGATTTTCAGTTTTTCATCAAGATTTAATTCATTTTGAGAAAATGATTTTTATGTTGTTTTCTATAGTCTTGGTATTTCTGATACTTAGGACCTAAGGGTCTCTAAGGGATCACTGGCTCATTTTCACTTTGGTGAACAAAACCTTTAGTGCCACTATGGGAAACTAAAGATGAAAGCTCTCTATACTATTATGATTTATGCAATTAATAGTATGACCCTAGGGTCAACACACTTTTGTGTGTAGAAGAGGAAATTGGAATGGCTAGTATGATTTCAACACACGCACGGTACATCTGTTTGTTCATTCAAGTCGGGTCATGGTATTTAGGGTGTTGGTTTACCAAGATCTATTTTTGTTTTCATGTTTTACTGAGGTTTTCTTTCATGTGGGGGATTGTTAGAAAACAATGGCTAAACAAGTAAGTTTTAAATCTTTTATTAAAATATAAAATATTGTGCCTATTTGGGTTCGAGCTCCTAATCTATTTGTCACTTTACATGTTTTGGTTTTTCCTTTGTTTTCTTTTGTGAATGAAACACTTTAGTCCCACATCGGGGAGTTTCCACTTCTTAAGTTGTATTAAAAGATTATATAAACAAATTTTTCTCAACCTATTTTGACATCCAAGGAAAAAAAGTTTCTCCATATTTTTGGAGAGACCAAAAGAATAATAATTTTTTATTATCTTTCTTAAGTTTTTTGAGATTTTTCTTGAAGGTTTTTCTGAGTTGTCAAGCTCAAGTTGAACATCTACTACGAGTGCTAATAGTAGGTATAGTAGGGTGTTTAATCCTGCAGGCATCCGCCCTGTGGAGGCTATAGCATCACTCTTGAGTGTAGTCGGGCGCTAATGTCTTAAGGACAGCGTGTTGAGCACGTGGCTCACTCTGTTTTTCCAAAGTTTTGTTGCCTACCATCTCGATGTTGCAGAGATACGAGGAGTTCATATGTTTTGACGAATCACTTTCGTTAAGAACTAAGTATCAACAACCATTGTTTATTTGATTTTCTTCATTTTTAATTATTACACCCAACAAAAAATTCACATAAGCTTTTATATTTTTATTGTCCATCGTCGTCTTTATCTGTTCATAGTTAAATATACGGAAGGTGGAGCGGTAGCCACATCCCCTGTGCCCTTTTCCATGTTACCTTGCCATCCTGTACACATCACAAATCAATATTCATTAGGAATGCCAGATTTTCTTCATCCTTCATAGTTATAACTTTTGACAAAGTTGTTTATAAAAAAAAATGTTGGATAATATGAAGACACAAATTGTTATATGTACTGTACTACCTAATGACACATCGAAACCTCTGTTCTTGAGTTCCCTATATTCTTGGCATAGGGTACAAGGTTCGCACCAAAAATGAGTTAGACAATCAGTACAACTGTTCCCCTCTGAGTTGTAGATTTTTCTGAATTTGGTACGGTACATGCACGAATATATCCGAGAACAACCTGTGAAAACTCCTATCAGCACATAAAGTGCCCCGCTCATTCCACAAGCTGCAAATCATTACAGATCGAGAACGAGGTGCCTCAAATCATTACAAGTGGGAGCATGTATTTGTTAAAGTCTGTGGGCATCCAACTCAAAACCAATTGGCAATGAGTGGAGTGGCCCTTCCATATTATATTTTAAGTTTATTATAGGGATATTAGCAATGTGGGACTATTATCCTTCACACGCCCCCTCACGTGTAGGGCACTCTCTGTGGGCCTCTAACACGTGGACCATTGTATGTACGGGTAGCCGTTGGGCTTACTCTCGTACGGGTCTGGCTCTGATACCATGTTAAAGTCTGCGGGCATCCAACTTAAAACCAATTGGCAATGAGTGGAGTGGCTCTTTCATATTATATTTTAAGTTTATTATAGGGATATTAACAATCTGGGACTATTATCCTTCACAGTATTGTAGAAAATGCTTAAAAAAATTATTGTAGAAAAATGATATATAAAATATATCGTGAAAAGGGTACTAACATGAGGACCCTCCGTCGATGATCTTAGATGTCCGACCAAATGTAATGCATGAGCACCAACATGTCAAGCAACCTGTTTTATAAACACACATGCATCAGTGAGTAATGGTAAAACTCAAACAAATAAAAAAAACAAGTATAGATAATTGAAAGGGATGTGAGGAATTACAATTGTTACAATCATCAAAACAACCGAAAAGACCGGTCGACCAAGGGACCATGGGGGAATCTACCGGAACACCATACGAAGTCATTTCCAAAGGGATCAAAAATGAGAAGAGAGAGGGGATGTTATGTCTTATGAAATGAATGTTTGAAGAGGTTATGCTTATGCTGGTTATGTTTTACAGGATAGTTAAATAAAATTTCTATAGATTTTTATAGATTTTTTATTTAAGTGACTACCAGAGATTTCTAGTGATTCTCTGAGAGTATTTTTGACTTGTAGAGATAAAAAAGAAAAGATTGTAAAGAGTTTTTGTGATTTGTAGAAACAAAAAAATGTATAAAATTCAATTAAAAATTTAAAACATCTACCGATTTTTTTTACTATGCACGTCATAATATTAATAAAAGTACCATAAATACCTAGTAAAATATGTGTTCATTGTCAAAATAAATCTCATTGTTGTCTTATGCCTAAATTTTCATTCTTTTTATTCCACTCATCCCACATTTTATTGGATATGTTATCTCGCTACTGGTTAGCATCTTCTCGTTGTTGTCTCGTTTGATTTTGGGAATGATGGTCGGTCCTTTGGTCATCAGCTCAAACAAAAAAAAATAAAAAAAAATTAACCCTACTCTCAAAAATAAATATTCCCCAAATTTCCAAGTCTCCCAAAATATCACCTCTTGAGGGAGAGATTTCTACCATGCCTATTTTCCTAAAAAAGTCTCCCAAATCTTTGAAAACAACAAATCAATGACTTTTAATTCTCCTTTGAATAACAAGGGTGTTGGAGTGACTCTTATGAAATCCTAATCCAATAACATAGAGTTTTAGATAACTTAAATGACTTTAAAAAAGCCTCTAACCAGTAATAAGAGATATTAGAAGACTCTCTGAAAATCTCTATGAACTAACAGTAGATTTGAAAATTCTTCGGAAGTCATTTAAAATTTCATAGGATGTTACGTCGCATGAAATGAATGCTTGAAGAGGTTATGCTTATGCTGGTTATGTTTTAATTTTTCAGCTGGAGTGAGTTTATATAGAAAACACGGAAAAGCTTTTGATCCACTATTTAAAAATTAATTAATAATGAAATGGGTATAATTATTCAATTATGAATTGTTCAATAATCGGACCCGACTTTAATTTCCGCCGGCATTTAAACGTTGATTTATCAACAAGCCATGTTTGACAAATACAAAATTCCATTTTTGACGGAAATAAAAAACAAAAAACTTAATTGGGATAATCATCTTTCCTATGGTGTTTACAAAGAAAATTCATTTTTTGGGTGAGAATTCTAATGATGGGTGGCTGCACTAGACATGTCATACAGAGAGCTGCTCGTTTATAAGCAAATTACTAAAAATAAATATCTTAGATTATTAAAGTTTATAAACCTAACTCATTTCGAAAACTAGTTTATAAAGTTAGGGTTGTTAAAAGTTTATAAATCGCAGGATCTTAAATTGTTAAATCCATGGGCCTAACTCACTTCAAAAACCGGCTTACAAAGTTAGGGTTTCCCAAGGCTTAAACCGCGGGATCTTAAGTTGTCAATACAACGTGGGACACGCCCCTCACATATAGCCTCGTTGGGTCTAACACGTGGACAATAAATCGGGTGACGCGGAATAGGTGTGGTCATATAAAACTCATCATAAATTGTCTGCTCTGGTACCATATTGAAGTTCGTGGACCTAACTCACCTCGAAAACCGGCTTGCAAGGTTAGGGTTGTCCAAAACTTATAAACCGTAGGATCTTAAGTTGCCCATACAATATAGGACTAATCTTAACATAGACAACCCATACTCATCCATTATACCCACTGGGAAAAAGAGAAATTTTCTGTGAAGCAAGTGATTATGATATTTACATCCTAAATTAAATTATAATTTCAAATGAGTTTTACTATTACATTTCAGATATTTTTTTCGATGGATGCTGAAAGATCGATATACAAACTATCAATATTTTCCAAATTAAACCGTTTAAGTTAGTGGTGATACCTCTGATCTATGATGCGCCTATATCTGATCTATGATACGGCTTAAATAAACTGATCACAATTCTATTGAGGTTCTTCAAATAAACTCGTCACACTTGAACACGGATTAAATAAACTGCCCAAATTCTATTGAGAAACCCTCAAATTTTGTACAGGATAATTATTTGGTTACAAATTAGAAAACAAATATCGGAAACTACCAGGAGAGATAAAAATTGTTATCAACGTTGTTAATGACTGGTTATTCAAAAACATCCATATTGTATGTGAAGAGGAATGTTATCTTACAAGATTTTAAGCAATGAGTCCGTAAACGGGATACCCTTAAATTGTGCTCAATTCTAACCCAATCTTTTAGGTAGTTAGCTATCTCTTATAATCAATTATGACGTGATGGTTCATAGGCAACCATGGCCCCTGGTGGAAGATATGTACCACCAGGGGCCCACCCTAATAATTTCGACAAGCTTGTTGTTTAAATTTGAGTGGACCCAAAAATATGAAAGTATCGAGGTAATACATTAAAGTATTATTTTAGGATGAAAATAAATGTACTGTAAAATGGTACTTTCAGATAGGTTTGAGAGATCAAACTCGAACAGGACGAGCCTAAACCAAGAAATTGTCGTTCACGTCCTGTTTCGATCACAAAAGTAGAGAAGATTAGGTTGGTCTTAGGGGAGGAAAGCAAAGAAGGTTGAGAAATCTCAGTGTGATAAGTAATTGTAGTATGTAGTTTAAGAATTTATCTCTGGGATAGATCACAAATTTTGTGTTCTTGGTCCGTTGTCGAGTAGATTAAGCCATCTATTTATATTTTGATAGGAAACACACTGATTTCTCGTAAGTGGTGAAAGTTACAGAAGAAGTGGAGGAGTAACGACTGTGGAAATTGTAGTGGAGTCATGTCCGAAAAATAGGGAGGACTTGTATGACCACTACTCTTCGTGCTATCAACTGCTCTGAAATTGTCCCACTACTTATTAATTTCTTGTTCGTGAATGTGTTTCCATAACACACGATTGTCGTAGACCGCCAGACCAATACCCCAATAAGATTCCCCCCATGTGTTATTTGATATCTCGTAGAAAGTAGTGGAGTCATGGACCACTACTGTTTTGATTAGGTCAAGCCAAGTCAAGGACTTGGTAAGTCAGCGAGACAAGCTGGGAAACTCACTAAATTGATAATTAGACTGATTAGCGTCAAGTCTAGTAAGTTTAGTGATCATGTATTATCTCAAAAGTAACATTGCATAATTTTAGTGACATGGCATAAATCTGGAAGTGTTTGAAACCAAGATTGTGAAAAGGTTTCTAAGAACCAGTTGTGGCACACTTAAAAATCCAGGCAAGAAGGCTTAATAGATAGCCATATAGCGCTAGCATTAGGATAACGCTGAAAAAGAATGGCACAACCCTAGAAAGTTTCCTAGCGAAGCCAGCGTTGGCTATTGTGTGTCCTTGAGGACTAGCAAACTAGCGCTGGCCTTGTGCCATCGAGATAGAGATATTGTGGCGCGTCCCTTAGGGACGCTGCTAACAAGAGATAGTGTTGGCTTCGTGCCAGTGAGATAGTGTGGTGTGTCCCTTAGGGACGCTGCTAGCGAAAGTTAGCGCTGGCATTGCTTCCAACGAGAATAATGATGCTCCTTTAGGGACTCTTCTAGCAAAGCTAGCGCTGACTTTGTGCCAGCGAGAATAATGATGCGTCCCTTAGGGACGCTACTAGCAAAGCTAGCCCTGGATTTGCTGCCAGTGAGAATATTTTGCGTCATTTAAGGATGCTGCTTTAGTGAGGGTAGTGCTAGCAGAAGCTAGGGCTAGCCTATCACGAAGACACAACGCGTATTTGGAGGCATTTTTTTTATTGTGGCGCGTTCAACAGGAACAACGCATAATTTGTGACTTTATCCTTGAGCAAAATGCGAAAATGACATATTTGTTAGGACATAACGTCAAATTGTGATACGCTCTTTGAGAGAAGGGCGTTTAAGCTAGAATGCATTCTCGCAGATCAGACATTAGATATTTTCGAAATAGATTGATGTTATTGGAGCGTCAATGCGCATTCGAGACAAGTTCAAGGAATTCAGTTATGGAATTTATGCGACTTGAGACTGGTTCGATATAGCATAAATATTATAAATGCTAGAGAAGCTATTAGATCAATGTAGAATGCTCGTAGCTATTTGTAGGGACTGTATTCTCAATTCGCCTGCGGAATAGAAGTAGAAATACAATATTTCATGCTTTGATATAAAGCCAGAAATATGCGCATATACTTCTATGCTTCTATTACTAGGTAGAGGGCGATTTATAATTCTAGCCCTTGTCAAAATTCCACCATCTACAAGTATATGTGGTCACGAATTCCTGAAAGCTAGTCCGGGAAAGCTGGAAGAGATTCTGAATGATAAGGTCAATTAGCAACAACCATAACCATTAGGAATGATTTGAGTAGAAGGGAGGATAGTAACAGTATGCTTATCTTTGATCGATAGCCTTTCTTCAAATATATGTATATATATAATATCAGTGTTTCGTCTGGCTGAACTTTTGATATTTTACGTATATACATAATTTGAACTTATGCCAAGTGCAATCATTCCCCGACAGAATTCCTGAGCTTCAAGTATCAATAACCGCAACTTGGCCAAAATCTAGAATTTGCACAAGAGTATGCAAAACTCTAATATGCAAGACGTTGGGCTAGTCCCAGTGCCAAGACCTAGAAGCACAGCGCCATCCTTGCAACGTCCCAAAGCACAGCGACAAGCCTATCTCGTTTCCAAGAGCACAATGTTAAGCCTCTGCCAAGACCCAAGAGCATAACACAAAGCCTCTTTTGTCTCCAAGAGCACGTTGCCAAGCTTCACCTCGTCTCCAGAGCTCAGCTCTAACATTTTTTGCATCTTTGAGAGCACATCGCCAGCCCCTTGACGCATTTCCATAAGCACAGTGCCAGCTCCTCAGCGACGTCCCCAAGAGCACTACGACAAACCTAATATGTGTACAATGCGGGGCTAGTCCAGCGTCAGACCTTCGTCCACACAATGCACGACACTGGGACTTCCCAAGGCCATACCTTTGTACTGCCATCCTTCATATTCCCATCTCTACCATCTTTCTCGTTCCCAGCTCTTCCGTCCTTCACGTCTTTAGCTCTAACATTTCTAGGCTTTGGACCTAGCCTTATTAGCTCCAGTTTCACATCCCTTGCATGAGCCTATCCTTAAGAAACCCTTGTACGAGCCTGTCTTTGAAATCTCTTGACTTCCAAGCTTATGTCATTTCCAAACCTGCTTTTCACTTCTAAGCTTGTGTCATTTTCAATCCTGCAAACTTCCAGGCTTTCCACTTCCAAGCTTGTGTTAATTCCAAGGCTTGCAAACTTCCAAGATTGTGCCATTTCCAAGCCTGTGCACTTCCAGGCTTGCCACTTCCAAGCAATTGTACCATTTCTAAGCATGCACGCTTCCAGGCTTGCCACTTCCAAGATTGTGCCATTTCCAAGCCTACACACTTCCAGGATTGCCACTTCCAAGCTTGTTCCGTTTCCAAGTCTGTGCATTTCCAGGCTTGACACTTTCAAGCTTGTTCTATTTCCAAGCTTGTTCCTTTCCAGGATTGCCATTTTCAAGCCTGTGCACTTCCAGGCTCGCCACTTCCAAGCTTGTACCATTTACAAGTCTGCGCACTTACAAGCTTGTTCCATTTCCAAGCCTGCGTATTTCCAGGCTTTCCACTTCCAATCTTGTGACATAAGCCTTCCCAGTTCCAGGCATGTGCCATTTCCAAGCTTGCACATCCAGGCATTGATAAAAACTTGCACAGTGCTGGGCAAACCCCAGTGCCAGACTACTTGTTAGCGCTAGTTCAATGCTAGCGGCCGATCTTTGCAGCCTTCACAATGTTGCCTTAGTACTCATACACGTATTTGTTGACATTCAAATGTGCCACCCGATGCTATTGGCTACTGGCTGCTCCGATGTATGAACCAAGCAATTGATAGCTGGTAATCGAGTATTTTTACAAATGGCTAACATCTGGCATAAATTACTAACAATGGAATCACCATGCCCACGGCTAGCATTACTGCAATGCGATGCCTAGAAAGTGCATAAAAGTATAGTCTACTTGATGTACTGAGATACTGATAAAATTACTGACCTTACTAGACTTAACACTAGTAGCCAGTTTATTCAATCAATTAGTCAAAAGAGTCACTCACATGACCCAACTATTGAATCTACGAGACGTCAAATATGTTGCAGGGGAATACTCATTAAGGAATTGGTTTGGCGGTCTTCAACCTGTGAGGTATAACTTTACACCCATGCTGAGAAGGAATTAAGTGGAAAGTTACTTAACGAGGGATTAATGAATATTACAGTTTCAAGAATCTTCCAAGCAATAATGGACACATACGTTTACAACCACGTTCTCCACCTCTTCCACTTCTTACGAGATCGAAGTTCAACACTATAAATAGATCACTTCATCTATTTCCAAAAAATCACAAGTTTATCGAAGTTCATCAGACTATCATAAATAATTCCATTTTCTCTGTTTGAATTTTACTACAGAGGCTTAAATTCTCCAACTAGAATTCATCAAGCTCTGATCTCATCTTTCTCTGCTTCTCACCGTAAGATCAACTCTCCTTCTCCTTTGTGACCGAAGCTGAGCTTGAACAACCATTTTATTGATTTATATTAGCCTTATACAATCTTGATCTCTTGTATTCATTACGATTTACCCTTTCATCCTTTTATATATTTTTTTCCTAAAACAATATCCGAAAGGGCATCAAAAATGTTCGTGAAAACTCTTGGCAAAAATGTGTTTTCTCACGAAGCTTTATGTAAATTGTAATAACCGAAGGGGCATTATATTTGATATAACAGGTGACCAAGTTTAATATGTTCCCCCCACAAAACCGATTCTAGTGACTGCCCACAAGCAGTGTTTATAATTCCAATTATACCATAGTAAGAAGTACCTTATAATTGTGGCTATGATCGGAAAATATGAATGGAAAATATGAATGTAAAATATGTATCGATAATTTAAATGGGATTAGAAGCATCTATAATTTTACCTAATTTTTTTCTATTTAGTTTCTTTATAATTATGGAGAAGAAAAGTTTTCCTTTTCATCGGTTCTGATCAGATGAGAAATTTCTTGCCCGTTGTCTACGTATGTTGACTTAGTCAATGGCCAAAAGTTATGTTACTCGAGGTAACATTTTCAGAGTTTATTTCGGGCATCATAGTACTCAGGGAGGGAACTGGTCGCACTTACTTTTAAGTTCCGGCACAAGTTATAAATAACCTATTTTGGAATGTCAAAATAGACAATAATATATGCTAAACATCACTTTTACTATACGCCACTGGGTGAGAAAAATAGCATGTATGGTATAAATCGTCCCCATTGCTAATGCTTTGGGATAACATTCTTTTTTGTCGGTTTTGCAACATAACAAGTTTTGTAATGAATATAGAGGGCCTAATTTGCCTGTTTTTAAGTTACATATTTATCTTTTTATCCAACAATCAATGGCAAAATGGCAACCCTGTTTGCATGTAAAGATGGATATTGCAGACACCAGAGAACAAGTTCACAATTAAAATCAATTCAAACATGCATTTTCGTCATCTTTATCGTTCCATGCTTCCATATGCAGCAGGTGGCGGAGTCAAAGCCACATCCCCTCTGCCCCTTTCCATGTTACCATGCCAGCCTATGCATCACAATCAATTCATTAATGTGAGAATTTACATCTTCCTTGATAGAAAATAATGGATAATATACAGACGAGAATCCGTATATGCACTTACCTAATGACACATCGAAACCCCTGTTCTTGAGTTCCCTATATTCTTGGCATAGGGCACAAGGTTCGCACCAGCAATGAATTAGGCAATCAGTGCAACTGTTCCCCTCTAAGTTGTAGGTTTTTCTGAATTTGGTACGGTACATGCACGAATATATACAAGAACAACCAGTCAGAACCCCTATTAGGGTGTACAATGCCCCGTTCACTCCACAAGCTGCAGGTCAAATACATTCAACTTTTAACACCATGGTGACTAATGTAGTTCCGTATATCATTCAATGAAGAAAGATGTAACCATATCATCATTATAATGGTTGTGCGACTGGAAATATCAACGATAACTATATCCGGGGTAAAGTAAACTTACCGGAAGATCCTCTATCGAGGATTTCGGATGTCTGACCAAATGTAATGCACGGGCACCAACATGTCAAGCAACCTGCAATCAAAATAAATAAATGTATGCATCAATGATGATAAAATTGTAGCTGCGCAGCCTTACAACTTAAGGGCTAGATGGATGCTTAATTTATCTGGTACATGTTAATCATCCTTGTAAACACCAAGCTAACATAAATACCCTCATAAAAACGTGTAAGTGTACTCCAGCAGAGACTTTTTAGATAGTAAGAGTTCTAAGGGACTTACAACTGCTGCAGTCATCAAAACAACCGCAGAGGCCAGTAGACCAGGGAACTAGGGGTTGAGGTTGAGGTCGGGGTTGATTCTGAAACGAAATCGGGGCTTTTTGGAACTGAGAGTCGTCAATTGGGACACCGGTGGCTATGGGTTGTTCTTGAGCATATGAATGTTGAGGCGGTGGTGTAGTGTAAGACATTTCTAAAGAGGCAGAGAGAGAGGAGAGTTGTCTGAAAAGGGTTCGTTATGGTTTTTCTAGTTTGGTTGGGTACATATATAGAAGAAAAATGAAGAACTTGGTCCAAGGATCAGTCCAGAGGAAGTAAAATCAAAAATCAGGAAATGGACTCGTTGTTTCCTTGGAAATTCATTGGTCACTCAACCACATACGTACCAAGTGGGCAAGTGGTATGATAATAATTAAAATGAAGACAACATTAGATTATTGACTTGATGACTTCTGCAAACCACTAGAGTTCCTGTCAAAATTCTATTGCATTATCATGTGTAACAAATGGTTCGGATTAGTCTGTATTATAGGTGGTACCTCTGATCTAGGATCAGAAAACATGACGCGTTTATTTTTGATGTCGCATTTTCGAAACTTTGAATAGTTGGTTGCCGTATTTATTGAGCCAAATTTGTTGGTGTACTATAGGCTGCTGATAGGAAAAGTAAGATGTACATCGGTCTCCTAGACTCTTCAGTCTTGACTATTCAATAAACATCTTAGCAACTAAATACGTCATGGATAAGATTTAGACAGCCAACTAGTGAGTTGTTATGGACCTGATGGTCCCCTAGTTATTAGCTGGTTCATCTCAAATGCAAACGTGTTTCACTTTCGACTCGGGTTAAGCAAAAGTATCCGAGTTGTGGATTTTATTTGACCCAATTCGTAACTTGACGGGTGGATATATGTTAATACCCATCCTTAATCAAGGGTCAGTATTTCAATTTCTAACCCCAAACCCAGCAGAAGGCTGGAAACTTAAAGACTAGGTCCGGTCCATAAGAAAATATCCAAAGATAAAAGAGAGAAAAGGAAATAAGAGGACATTGATTAAGGAGTCAAGGTGACTTAGCGAGGAGGAATGATAGTTTGGTAATAAGAAAAGTAAAAGGATACATGGCACCACGAGGTAAGAGAGATGACTATAAAAGAAAGGAAATAGTCCTTAGGAAATGATCTTTGGCTTTTTTTCCCTTTTCGGAAAGTAGGTTATATTATGGTATGATTTGGACCGGGCTCCTTACCCATTTTACTTTAAAGCATTTGGCGACCATGGTAAGAGCTCGGGAGTTTGGTTTCTTGTCCAAAAAATGCATCCAGGTGGCACCAGTAATTCAGAAGTAGATGACATTCTGCATAACCTAGACGATGTGATGATCGAAGATGTACGCGACGACAGTGAAGAAGAATTACTAGTGCGCCCTATAGTCACTAGGCCTGCAAGATATGCAGAAGGAGCTCGAAGGTCACGTCCAACGGCATCAAGAACTACATGAGCTGATGAAATAAGCGCAGGGGAAAGAGCTAGGCATGACTCCACCAAAGGTTACTCCAGCAAGTAAAGCTAGCAGCGAAAGGGTTGTAGCAAAAGAGATCTTTCCTTCGGGAATTTTAGAGGATGCGATCGCCAAATATTTGGAAACGAATTACGGCGTGGTTAAAAATGACAGTTATGAGTGCCAAATATTTGGAAACGAATTACGGCGTGGTTAAAAATGACAGTTATGAGTTGATGAATCCTCTTTACTCGGCTGAAATAACTTATTATCAATTCACATAAGATTATACATCTCCAAAGTTCAAGACGTATGATGGTCAACGGAACGTGCTAGAACATCTTAGTTGTTTTTCGTCATTTATATGAGCACTCTTTTGCGAATGGGAACCCGCGCTTGAGAGAATTTCCTAAGTCGTTAACGGATACAGCCTTCACTTGGTATGACAAAGACGGGAAGTATAACATTTTGGAACGCAATAGTTTTGTTGATATGCCTTGAATCAGTCGTTGGCCGGAATATTACGGAGAGTCCGAGGGGCAGAGCCCCTCGGCGGTGGTCTCGTTGACCGATCAGCGAGTCAGGGGTCCAGTTGGCGACGCCCCCGTTGGGGGGTTAGGGGGGGCAGTAATGTATTATCGCTGGATTTGTTTTCCGCTTTTTAGTCGAATTAGGGTTTATTTCTTTGCCCTATATATATACATACGTTGTACCTAGAATATGTATCTCAGTATTCTGCTCTATAATAAAACTCTGCTTTCTCTGTTGTGGATGTAGCTAACGTAACAGTTAGTAAACCACGTAAATCTCTGTTCTCGATCTCTATTATTGTTCTCGTTCGATCTCTCATTACAACATGTTTAGTTGTTTATAAAGAATTTTATACTGCTAGAAAGAAGATGGCCATCGTTGATTTGGCTAAGTGCACCAGCGAGTAGGCGAAGAAGTTGGTAAGTACATTACACGGTTTCAAAATCTTTCTTTGGAATGCTCAGAAGACATTGAAGAGGAGGCCCTGATGGAGATCTGTGTCAGAGAATGATGACATCGTTCAAATGGAACTTAGAAATTTCAAATATCTGACCTTCGCTGAGCTAGAAGAATCGGCTGCCCGAATAGAAGATTGTGTGGACCTTTTGAACTTGGAAAGTACCGAGCAGGTTTGGCAACATTCATTCAACACGGCATCAACTCCCATATTCAACAATAGACAAATGACTAGCACGGAAGGTCCGAGGGTTCAAAAATCAGAGAGCAGATTTTAGCAACTTACCCCCGATCCCATGTTGCAACGACCAAGTCATAGGATTACTCGAGCAATGGGTTGTAAATAACGAAGTCGTTCTACCCCCGCCAATGGTAGACCTCGTTATGGTGGATAAGAAAAATGATCAGTATTGTCATTATCATCAGAGGGTGCACCACCCCCACGTTAGAGTGTTATAGCCTTATAGGTATTTTTCAGCTCAAGCGACGTAAATGAGAAATTGAGCTGGGTAATCATACGATCAACGAAAATATGATTCTAAAACACCAATTCATGATGATTTCGCATAACCCTAAATAAGAGTCTTGGAGGCCATGGAAGATGCGGGTGTCGAAGAAGAAGCCTGCAGGCTATGGTGGAAGACGTTGTATTCGGAAATACAGAAAGCGTTACAAGCAAGTTCGCACGTACAGTGTTAGCCCAACAATTCTTTGACTTCATTGGGTTTTAGCAAAAATCATATTCATGAAGTATCAAAAGCCATAATAGCGGTCGCAGATGGAAATCCCTACAACCCAGCGCCGAAGGGAGTGATCTTATTCACAGATAACGTCATTTGCTACCCGGGAGATTACCTTTTCCCGTTATACTTAACCACAACTATAATTAAGCAACAAATCAAGAGGGAATTTTTGACGAAGGTGCGTCGCTAAACATAATCTCAATATACACATTGGAGCTCATAGGCGTCTAGTGGAATACCATCCAAATGTATGCGACTACAGTAAGGGTTTTGGCTGACATAAGCATAAAATTATAAGAATGGTGAGCCTAGTCATGAGAATCGGTTCGATTAAAGCTTTGACGCCCTTTCATGTGCTTGAAGATGACACAACATTCCATGTGTTTCTCGAAATGGGATGGTTGTGTAGTCACAAGGTAGTAGATTTCACATACCACCTGTGAGAGAATAAATTCCAAACTACACGTGTTCAAAGACTATTGGAGAAGTAACGAGTTACGATGGGACGAGAAACACTGAAACAAAATCCTTTGAGAAGTACTGAACAGACATATTAAAATTCGATAAGATTTGAACCTGACAACATTGTTGCATGATCGACACGTGGGTTGTGGGAAATAAGACACACTACTCGAAACAGATAGCCTTGCTGACTGACTGACACCCAAGTTGCGAGAAAGCCTGACATAGTAAAAGGAAATGATGAGCATCGATGCATGAGAGACACGTATCAGCTTTATAGGTTGCGGAACAAAGAAAACTGAAGCGTGACAAATAACTTTCAAGGGACACGTGTCAAACATGTTGTGACTCTAATAAGACTGCAACGTTCACCCAAATCCAAAAACAGCAACTTGAACGTAAGTCCGCAAAAGAGTTGCGGGACATCTAGTGAGAAACCAAGAGAAATAAGCAATGCGCATGCCAAGTCTTGCGGGAAGCACGATCAAGCTTTTCGAAAATACAAAGAAGTCTTGCGGGATTACACTTTATTCCAAAGAATGGATAAGAACAAATAGATGGAAAGGTAAATTGGGGGGACCCATCAAATTGGCTATAAATACCAAGATCATAAACAGGAAAATGGACTGGAAAATCTGGAGAAAAATTGGACATAAAGCATAGAAGCATAGCAAGAGTTTAGGTATGAGACTTGTGTAAACTATTAATTCAATTATTCTTTGATTAATATGATTATAATTTGATAGTACTTAATACTTCTGTAATTTATGATGAATGATAATTAATGATAAAAATCTTTATCACCTGTGGATGTAGACAATTTGATTGTCGAACCACGTTAAATACTTGAGTCAATTTATTTTTTGTTCTGATTGATTATCATCTTCAAAGTGTTAATATAAGTTGATTTTATTATAAGATAACAAACTTTACTATGTTACAAATTTTATTGGTTGTGATCCAAAGATGCAAGATTTTTGGTAATCACACCACCACTGTGTAAAGACCAATATCAGAGGAAGAAAGTATTATATCCCAACAACCAGCAATACCTTTGGGCTTGAGGAGGCTTACATGGCATACGCGGTTTTCTATGTTGATTCGGCGAAACAAGATGAAGAGGCACAACAGTTCAGCTTGACCCTGTTTCCCAAGTGGGAAGAAAAGCGGTCTTTCGCGCCCGAAGAGACCCAAACAACGGTGTTAATATCCAACCTATCTCGGATGGTAATCAAATCCTCCGCCAAGAAACAAAAATTCCAAGGTGACAACCCCCAATCTTGCATTTTTCGCGACCGGAAGGATATGTCCACCGCTTATAGAAATTAGCCGATATGACTCCATACGCGAAGCATGAATACACCATGTCATTTATAAACGAAGAAATAATGGATTCATCTCCGATAATAGAAAAAAACGTGACATAAAACCTGTTGAGGACCCGCCGGTAGTAAACCCATCACTGGACGGGTTGGAAGAAATAAACATCGGCACTGAAGGAAAAAACGTTTTTTGAGGATCAATAGACATTTACAAGAAGAGAAAAAGTGTCGTTTGGTGGCTCTGCTAGTCGAATACAAGGATATGTTGGTGTTTAACTACGATGAAATACCTGGCCTCGAAAGAAGTCTAGTCGCTTACACCCTACACGTCTCTCCAGAACTCATACCTGCCAAACAAAAATTCGAAAATTTTACTAGGATGCGGCATTATCAATCAAAGAAGAGGTAGAATAATTGCTATAAAAAGTTCATATAGCCGATCCAACACCGGCGTGGTTAGAAAAAAAAGTGCCAGTAGCTAAGAAAAATGAGAATATTAGATGATGCGTCGATTATCGAGATATTTGAATAGAGCCTGCTTAAAAGACGAGTTCTTGCTTCTGAATGTAGACATGCTTGTTTATGTCAATTTTCCCATTGACATTAACAACCAATGATTTAAAGATTGTATAATCAACATAAGATTTTAATAAATGAGCTGATACATAGAATCATCTTTAAGAATAATGATTTGATAAACATTTTAACAATCCAATCATTTACAGATCATAAACCTGATCAAAACTACAATTCCAAATACATCTTCTATTAAAAGCAAGAAATTTTATCATGAATGTTCTATCTTTTGGATTTAATCATCCACAGTACATACCTAATAATCTTTTTCCTTCTGCTCTTCTTAATCTTCCTTCCTCGCTTTCCCTTCTCAATTTTCCGACCCCTTCTTCGTTGAATGTTCTCTTCTATTTATAGTTATAGTAGCGGGTCCCATTTGTCCCGATAGCAACCATCGTTCTTCTTATTATATTAGGATCGGGATGCTTATAAGATTGACATGTCATGTTTTCTCTTTGGTGCGCTCTTTGCATGGTTTACACGTGCTCTTCATTCCTTGAAATCTTTGGTGCGCTCTTTGCATGGTTTACACGTGCTCTTCACTCCTTGAATATCAACTTCGTCCCGATCATATGTGTCAGTAAAGTAATTATTACCTTACTTTCCCGCTCCATGCTCATCATTATTCTTCCTTTCCCGTTCTATATGTATTTAATGCCATCTGTTTCGATCAGTGTGATATTACTTTCCCGATCGTACGTGTCAATCGTGCAGAGATTTACTCAGCCTGTCACTTCTGTCCCGTTTCGCTACTTTAATATGTCTTTGATTGTGTGCTTCTCGTCCTTCTTAATTTCACTGTTTCTTTCTTCATCGTCTTACACGTGTCGCTTCTATTTTATTTCCTAACAATGCTTGTGGACACCACCATCAGCCATCAGATGTTCTCATTTATGGATGGTTATGGTGGATACCATCATATCATAATAGCAACATAGGATGCACACAAAACCACTTCCTGGACACAATATAGGAACTTCTACTGCGTAGTCATGCCCTTCAAACTAAAAAATACAGGAACGACTTACCAAAGGGCGATGGTGTCAAGAATTCATAGGGAGGATCTCTTACATATGCCGATTCATCCAGGCCTGGCTAAATTGCTAACAGCCTTCCTGTCGCTTCCGAAGAAAGGATCACACTTCGAATGGGGAGAAACAAAGCAACATGTTAGGATCGATGCTATAAAGAAATCAAAACGAAAGCAATAAAAGACACAAGATTTATTTGGTTCACCCAATTTATGCTACATCCAAGGAGCGGCTACGGTTTCCATTATGATCTCAAAAACAGAGTTCTAGAGGAATACAACGATGATAATAATAAAATACAAACCCTAGATAAGGCGACTCTCTATATATAGAGACTACGGAAACCGGTCAATAAACAAACCTCTTAAAAAGTTTCATTTAATTTCACAACGAGCCGCCAATCAGATCGGGTCAAGTGCGAAACCGGATCGTGCACTACCAGACTCCACACAAACCTAACACATCCCTCCTTCCAAGAGCTCAAACAATGTCTTGTCATCCTCAAGTGATACGACTGCGTTCGCTAATCTAGCTATCGAGGTCCTCTTAGCACAGTATATGGGGAAGGACCAATTGCCCCTAATATATTCACGTTAGTCGAGCGTTGAAAGACGCAGAGTTTCGATACCCGCGAGTGAAACAAGCATGTCTATCTTTAAATTTACGCAGCTTACAAGTTACGCCCTTACTTGCTAGCACATGATACGATAGTCTTCGCCGTTGCCAACCCAATAGCCTACCTCGTCTTAAAGCCAGTTATAACATGAAGAACAACGCGATGGCTCCTCCAGCTTCCTGAATTCACTACCAGAAACCCAAAGGGGTTTGAGGGCAAGCAATATCTCTAGGTTGGATTCCCCACAACACGCGAAGATCATTGAAAAATACTCGGATAAGTAGCAGAAGCACAAGGGGAGGAACCTTTAAATATGTACTTTGATGGATCATCGTACGGTAGTAACAATATCGCCGAATATGAAATACTTATCCTGGGTTTTAAATTAGCTAAAAAGCTACGATTGAACAGTTTGAAGAGCTCAGGAGACTCCAAGTTAATAACCAGCCAAGTGAACGGTGATTTCCGATTTAAGGAAGCACATCTTGCACCCTGCCGAATATGTGCCCATGATTTGCTATCACAAATGAAAGATGTCGTTGTAGAGTATACCAGGAGAAGCTCCAATAAACATACAAACGTGCTAGCCATACTCGCTGCCAAGATACAGTTGAATGACAAATAAGATGGGATTGCAACGGTAAGAAGGGGAGAATTACTGAGTAATTGAAGGAAAGATACGGCTTTTTGTGGAAGCTGATGATTAGCAGAAAACATATATAGATATAACATTTCGATAAGGTAGCAGGGGACACTCAAAAAATATCGGACTAATTTATGATAATACAAGGGGCACTTTATAACAGGGAACCTGGATGATTTTTAACATGATGTGTTCGGTAGAGAGAAGCAAAAGAAACCCTAGAACGAGTTCATGAGGAGTTATACTGGCCGACAAGTGAAATATATCTTCATCGACGCCTCCAAAGGCTAGGAATTTACTGGCCAGATATGGTTGACCAAGCAGAAGTCGTGCAAGATAGTTACAAGGATTGCCAAGATCCTCACCCCCTCCCAACTGGAGAAAATATGTTTATCGGATGAATACGATCAGAGGCAACTCTACATCAATTATATCCAACATGGGCGGATACCAAAGAGTAGACCCGAAGCACTCAAATTACATAGGAAATCTATAAGGTTCTTTATAAATGAAGGGATCATATATCGGAGAAGTTATGCAAATTCAGTCTTAAGATGCTTGTCGAACGAAGAGGAGGCTGAGGTAATGACGAGATCCCATGATGTGGAGCATTAAGGAATGAGGAAATTGTTTCTACGAATATATGAATGAGGTTTTATTGGCCCACCATGAGGACTGATACGAAATAACATCTAAAGAAATACCTAGCTTGTCAGACGTATGGACCTATAATCCACACTCCTCATACGCAACTACACAACGTAGTCACGCCCCGGCAATTTCATAGTTTTTGGCTTGATATAGTCGGGCAAATAAACCTGAATTCTTCAAAGCAGCACCGGTACATCATTGCCGTTACCGAGTACTTATGGAAATTGGTTGAAGCAACCCCCTACGATATTATGCAGGAGAAACCATCACGATATTTATAAAGGAGCATATAATTTACCGGTTCGGTGCAACAATATTCATCAGGCCGGACAATGGGTCGGCATTCATCAATAAAGATTTGCCTGATTATTTTAGGGTAAAAACAAATGTACTACTAGATGGTACTTTCAAGTAGGTTCGAGAGATCAAGCTCGAACAGGACGAGCCTAAACCAAGAAATGGACGTTCACGTCCTGCTTCGATCACAAATGTGGAGAATATTGGGTAGGTCTTAGGAGAAGGAAGCAAATAAAGTTGAGAAATCTCAGTGTGATGAATAACTGTAGTGTGTAAAGAAGAATGGATTATCTCTGGGATGAATCGCTAATTCTGTCTTGGTTCCGTTTCGAATAGATGAGACCATTTATTTATAGTTTCAGAGAAGACACATTGATTTCTTGTAAGTGGTGGAAGTTACAGAAGAAGCGGAGGAGTAACGATTTTGGAGATTGTAGTGGAGTCATGTCCGAAAAGCAAGGAAGACTTGTATGACCATTATTCCTCATTCTCTCAATTGTCTTGTAATTGTCCCACTACTTGTTACCTTCTTGTTTGTGGATGTGTTGCCACAACGCACAATGCTATAGATCGCCAGATCAACACCCCAATAAGAACCCCCCCACGTGTTGTATTTGAAATCTCGTAATAATAGTGGACTCGTGCACTACCACTTTGTTTTAAGTCAAGTCAGTAGCTTGCTAAGTTAGTGAGGAAAGTTGTTCAAGTCACTGAATTGGTAATTAAACTGATCAGTGCTGAGTCTGGTAATTTTAGTGGTTACGTACTATCTTAGGAGTAACACAATTATTTTAACAACTAGAAGTCAGCTTAGAAGTAGCAAGGCATAATTTTGAAAGTGTTTAAAGCCAATATTGCGAGGAGCTTTCTTAGGAATGAGGCTTATTAGATAACCATATAAGGCTAGCATTGGTATTAGGCCGGTATTGAAAAGAATGGCGCATTTCTAAGGGAAACAGCTAGCAAGGCTAGCGCTAGCTCCTTAGCAAAAATATGCTAACATGCTAGTGTTTTGGAGGCAAGGCTAGCTGCTAACAAGGAAGCCATTTTTTAGTCACGAAGGAAGCCAACGCTTCTAGCGCTGCTAGTCAAGGGAGTTAGCGTTAAAGCTAATGCTAGGTCAAGAAAGTAGCACCAAGGAAGCTAGGGCTAGGATGCTGCCAAGCTAAGGATGCTAGCGCAAATGCGCTGGGTCAAAGAAGTTAGCGCCACAGTCAAAGAGGCTAGCGCTAATGCGCTGCTAGCCAAGGGCGCTAACGCTTTTTGTAGGTGAGGGAGCTAGTGCCAAGTCAAGGATGCTAGAGTGGCTAAGTCAAGGAAGCTAGCACTAAGTCAAGGGCTCTAGTGCCAAGAACACTTGTTGCCAAGGACGTTTGCCAAAGACACTGATGCCAAGACGCTGGTAGCTGAGACGTTGAAGCTAAGACGCTTGCTAGGATGGGGAGCTCTAGGCTGGATGCTAGCCAAGGACGCGCTAGTTTGACACATTAGCCAAGGACGCGCTAGCTGATATACGCTAGTGCCAATCCGCTTTGCCAAGGCCTTGCTAGGTGATACGTACTAGGCTGGGAAGTTAGCACTTCTTAGCGTTATGGAAAGAGTTAGCGCCAATGCGCTGCTAGGACAAGGGGCTAGTGCTAGCTTGACGCCAATGTGAAAAAAACCTATGGTTAGCCTAGTTCAAAGGCATAATGCATCTTTGGAGACATTGCTCTTTGTTTGTGGTGTGTCCAAGAGGAGTGGCGCATAATTCGCGCCTTGTCTTTGATCAAAGTGCTAAAGTGGCATATTTTAGGCTCAGGAGAGCAATTTATGATGTGTTTGTTGCGAACAAGGCGTTAAGCTAGAATGTATTTTAGGGATTAAGCATTAGCAACTCCCAGATTTGATAGGTGTTATTGGAACAACGATGCGCATTCAAGGCAAGTTCAAGGAATTTAACTGTGGAATTTATGCGAATTGAGACTAGTTTGATATGGCATAAATATTATGAGTATTGAGGAGGCTATAAGGCCAGCTCAGAATGTCTGTAATTATTTAGAGAAGACTCAAGTTGCTCTATACTAGTGGGCAACCTA
This sequence comes from Papaver californicum, assembly GCA_023531435.1. NCBI lineage: Eukaryota > Viridiplantae > Streptophyta > Magnoliopsida > Ranunculales > Papaveraceae > Papaver > Papaver californicum. The sequence goes on from JAJJMC010015859.1 coordinate 16,049,168, forward strand.
TCTAGGAGCTTGAGACTAAATATGTAGAGATTGTATTCTTAATTCTCTTGTAGAATATAAGTAGAACTTAATTCTCTTGCGGAATATTAGTAGAAATACGATATTTCATATTCTGATGTGAAGTCAGAAATATGTGCGCAAATATGTGCGGATACTTCACTATAAGAAAAACGGTTTTAAGCGACCGAAATCTTAGCAAGAGCTCAAAAATTTAGTCTCTTTAATAGTTTAAGCATCTAAAATTGCAACTGCCAGAAATTTTGGCGGCTATAAACCTGTGTCCACTATTATTTAGCAACGAAAAAAATATATTTAATCTCTAGATTTCTTTGTTCAAGTAACTTATAGCAACTAAAAAAGTGATCATGTTGCTATTTACTTTGAGGCACTAACTCATAGCAACTACAAAATAAATTGGTTTCTCTAAATGCTAGCAAGAGCCCGATATATTAGTCGCTTTAATAGTTTAAGCTACAAAACTTGCAACTGCCAAATAATTTGGCTGCTTTAAATCTGTGTCAACTAATTTTTAGCAATAGTCAGATGTGTTTGGTCGCTTTTTACTTTGAGGCACATACTCGTAGCAACAAAAAGTTAATTGGTTGCTCAAACCTAGGTCATCAACTAAGTTGGAATGTGTAAAGATTATCCCTACAACGTTTCTTTCAAAACCAAGATTACATGCTCTGGTATGAACCAACTAACAAATTATGAACACAACAATGTTTGAGTTGTGAGGTAGATCGTAGATAGGACTGACTAGGGAAACAAAACTCATTCAACAACAAAAATGCAGGAAGGTATCAATTCAAAGGTAGATAACTTTGAGATTATAAATTATATCAAGCACCAAAATATGTAACTATCATAAAACACTAACAACATTTATAAATGGAAGTAAGTCAAAGCAAAATATTTGTAGTTAAGGTCCACAAAGAAAATTTTCTGTAACAAATGAAATGTGAGCTCCAAAATGATGTTTCTATATGTTCAGATAAGAAATATTTGAAAGTTAAATTACAAACACTAACCAAATCTGATATGAATACACCCTGAAATTTTATCCAACTAAAATCAATCACATACTGTATTCCAATGCTATTGCTTAACTGGAAATATTGGGATTCGAGGTAGTGAGTGAAAAAATAATGTCTAAATTATTAAAATCTATTAACAACTTAAAACATCTCTAATTCAATGATTAGAGTATACATTTTCTTCGATCTACCCACTACAGGAGTAGAAATTACTCTATGTTCTTCTGACCATTGCAACACTGATATGCATATTGGGACTATCCCTGCATAGAAAAATCTTATTTTTCTAACTTCTCGTGTTTTTTTTGGAAATGCTATTACTACCACTACCGGAATCCAATATTTATAACGGTGATATTTAACGACTATCTAAACATTGTCGGCTTCAAGAAATCCACCAATTAAGCAAGTTAATTAACGGGCCAACTAAAATGAATGATGGGTCAGGATGGAGTAGGCCTGTATTGTAACTTGTTAGGTTGTAGGAGAGATTGTTCAGCACAGGGATGGGGTCTGTGAATTAAGAATTAGTTTAACGGAGTCAGTTTGTGAAACATATCTATGATACCAATATTATCTGAATCTATTAGAGGACACATGGTACACAAAATTTAATAAGCTAAGAAATCCAGCTGAAGTACATTTCAAGGAAACAATGGTTGCAAGAACCCAAATCTTGATCTTGGAATATCAAACTATATGAAGAAGTACATTTCACCTGAAGTACATTTCAGCTGAAGTATATTTCAACATAAACTACTCTATTGTGTTCTTCCGACTATTGTAGTCGAAGAAGTAACTGTGCTGCCGTGAAGTTTATAAATGAGTTTGATTCGAAATTGTTAAATGTGTGATTAAAATTGATTGCAAGAGAAGTTATATAAACGCCAAGAACATCAGCAAATAATCAATCTCTCTGCCTACGGAAAGACACACAGTAAATGTTCGAGTAAACGCCGGAACTGACAGTTTTTGGAATCACCAGGCTAGCCATGGGTCTGAAGGTCGTGTACAAAGGTTAAGGTCAGTTTCGAGACTAAGATGGACACGGAACTACTGGGTATGAATTGTTAGAATTTTGGGGTAAGGTTTTGACTGAACTGATGCCGTGAAATCAGTTAAGGATTTGGGGTCTTCTGCCGTTTGTTTATTGAAGATTAAAGAGGTGTTTGACAAGTTTGAGATAAATTGGAAGATGGGTTTGAATCAGAATTGAATTTGGAAAGAGTTTTTGGGCTGAAATCAAATAACTAATAATTAATCCACATAATTAATTTTATAAAAATTAAGCAAATCAGTAACAAGAACATTCATTCGATTTCAACAGTAATGAAAAGAACAAACATCATGTAAAAGTATAACAAAGACCTAAGTAAAGAAAATCATGGACAAGCAAAACTCAATAATTTTCTGCCTCTCATAAAGGCAATTTGAGCTTTGTGTTAGTCTTTGTTATGAGAAAGATATAACAAATAGGAGGGAAAAGAAAAACAATTGGAGGGAAATAGGGAGCCAAAATTTGAACTCTTGGGTTCAGTAAAAGTTTGCTACTATTCCCGCCTAGAAGTTTTGTGGCTGAGATGAATTTTTTGACAATGAGGTGGTGATCCATGTGATGTTTTATGTTTGCATAGGGTATGGTTTTCTATTGGCCAAAATGAATATCATATGGATCTTACTATGGGTGAATTAGGTGATGATCTTTTTGTGTAAACATTAGTCCCAATTTTATAATATGACCAAAAATTTATAATTTTTTAACGTGTTGATAAATAGTAAACTCATGTTAGTTTTGAAAATTATATATGGCGAATTAATAGTTTTTTCACGTGTGAGGTCGAACGTTATTAAATAAGATTAATATATCACGAGTAAAATTATTTAAGCTCGATCAATATTCGGTTGAAATGATAGTTAATATGAAAAATTGATAGAATTCGAGAGAAATTGCGAAATGCCGACCGATATAAGATAAGATTGACGAATAACAAAATAAAATTAAATGAACCAGATAGAAATCCTATTTAAATTAACGTATTAGATTCCAGTGATATGTATATATTTTATCATTTTTAAGTAAAAGCTTGTATACTTTACTGTTATAAAAACATTAATATTATTTATGGACATTTCGTTTGGATGATCATTTGTGTTTATTTCAACATCAAAATTCGTATATATCTACTTCATCGTTACAAAATTCGTATATATCATTAGATTTATTATATCGATAAAAAAATGAATGAGTTTGATTGAGATTGAATAAAATTCAATGAATCTGAGTGAAATCGATTGAAATTGATGAAAAATGATATAACTTGAGTAAGATCGATCAAAATTGAGTGTATTCAAGTCAGTTCGATAAAACATTGAGTGAATTTTAGTGAGATTGATGAAAATTGAATGAACTCAAGTGAGATTGATGAAACATTGAGAGATTTTTAGTGAAATAGAGCAAAAATGACTGAATTCAAAATAGATCGAAGATTAATTTGTGAGTTCGAACTCAATATTGATAAGATGGAAAAATTGATTCCATCGGTTTCCATCAGAGGTCCTTTTCGAGAAGATGGAAAAACCTGATAAAATTCGATTGAATCTGAGTAAGGCGACCAAAATAGGTAAAATTGACGGGTAACAAACAAAATTAAGTGAAGATGATGGAAATTCGGTTTGAATTGATAAGTAACCATATAAACCCATGAAATGTAGGAGGAATCTAGTGAGGTCGAGCGGTATTGGATAAGATTGATAGGTTACAGGTAAAATTAAGTGAAGTTGATGAAATTTCGGTTTAAATTGATAGATAACCATAAATCCATGGAATCCATGTGCAATTAAGTGAAGTTGTCTTGGATTCAATAAAAGTGCGCTACTATATTCCCGCTTAGAAGCTTAGCTTTAGATTTTAACAATTGTCCCGCATGTGGTGTTTTATGGTTGTGATTTAAATTTTTTGATAATTAGGTGGCGATCTAAGAGAAATCGGGCGAGGTAGGTTTGATGCTAATGTCCTTTTTAATTATAACAAAATTGACTAAATATAGAATAAATCGAAGATTAATTAGTGAGTTCGAACTTCATATTGATTGACCTCGTCTGATTCCATATAATATTCATCAGTCTCGCTTAATATTTCAAGGTTTGTCTCAGGACTTACGAGCTTGAGCAGAAACACATTATCTCCCGTAAATACGATTCACCTATATATGATCCCAAAGACACACTACATATCTAATATGTGCGAGATTATGGAAATACAAATTGAAGAGGAAATAATTGGATGTTGGCCATATTATGCTTAATGACCTAGTAGATTGAGTATATATTTTCATATGAACCCTGAATGTATATATGTTAGTCATATTATGCTTAATGACCAGTCGATTGAGGAGAAAACTTTAGTTGAACCCTAAATGTACGTGTGTTAGTCATATTATGCTTGATGACCTAGTCGATTGAGTATGAGTCTTCATCGATGTTATATTTGTTATATTATGCTTAATTAAGATGTTTTGGTTACTTTTAATCTCAACTAAAAATGGATAATTATAATTATATAACCTTAATTAGAAGTTGCTATTTATAATTATAGAGTCTTAATTAGTAAACTTGTTCATATTGTTTGTTATCAGTTAATTAATAACCTCTTCCACTAAGTAGGAATCTTCATCGAACCCTAAACCTATCGATATTGTTCATATTATGTCTTTAATGACCTTTTCCACTAAGTCGGAATCTTTATCAGAGCTCTATCGTCGATAACAATATCCAAATTAATTTATATATATTCTTTGGATTTTTTCATACGAAGTTTGATAATAAAATTGAATGCACTAATTCGTTTTAGCACAAAGAAAACCGCACATGTTTACACCGAAATTCAATAATAAAATATCTAGTTATGCTTAAGGTTTTTACTAAAGAAATATATGCATATCATTACCTTGTAAAGTGGAGCGCTTGTAGCGCGAAATGCAGTCCGCAGTAGGAAAAATCGACTAGATCGGTATACAATGTTAAATGGATAAACGGTTATGAGAAGTATAGCCTGCACATAAGTCAGTTTCGTTCAATTTTACTCTTTATTTTTCAATATTACTCAATTTCACTTAAACTGTTTCGATCTCATTTAGTTTTATCATTTGTGTATTGACATGTTTAGATTTTGGATAATTCGTCTCTATTGCTTTGAGGGGCTCACGAAAAACCCAAATTGGGCAAATCAAAATATATACAAATCACATATTTGTTCAACGATTATCATCAAAATCAGTACTTTAATTGTGATCAACAAAGCAACAAATGCACATCAAAATCAATACGTACTTTAATCTAAACTTAGTTATTATTGCAAAAATCATTATTATTCGGTGACATCATAAAAATATTGTCTAGCATTTAAATCATATAATTAAAAGTGCATCACGACCCAAATTTGTCATTATGATCTAAAACCTATTCTTAAATCTAAATTAAAGTGTAACCTAAAAATTCAATACCATCAAAATCTCCCATATAATTAGGGCTTCACATAAACGAACCAAACTCGCCGGACCAAATCGAAACCCACTAAAAACCCAAGCCAACCCCGGAACTGTTGATCGTACGGTTGATATTAGTTTTAAAACCAAATTACTTTACGCTCTTCATTCACCATCCACCCATCCATCTCTAGCCGTCCATTACGCGTTGATCCAACGATATATAAAACAGAAATAAGAAATGTCGTACGGATTGATGACATGTTCAAAACAATCGTGAAGTGTTGAATGATAAAAGAACAATGTAGAAGTTCAAGTGTCGTGACGTGGAAGATTAGCTGCTACGTTAATCTTATCCGTCAATTTTCTTCAATTTCTATCTAATCCTACGGTCTCTAATATGTCTCTCCTTGCAAACCTATAGAAAACCCTAATTTCTTGCTTCAATTCATTTCGTCTGTTTTATGTTCTTTCTTCCTCTTAACGCGCCTCCCTCCTATTCTCCCTTAACTGAGATGCATAATTTCTCTTTTGTTCATCGAGTTTTTGCTAATAATTTTGATTTATTTACATCTTCTGTTCATCGAGTTTTTCTCCAACGGATATGATAATGGACCTGATGTTGTTTTTACAAAACAACAATGCATTTTTCCACCATTTACTTTTCTGTTTCTTCTTCTTTGATTCTTCTTCTTTTGATATGGGTTTCTGTAGTTTGAATTGTAACGATTATATAGATCTTGATGTCGTTGCTACTGTTGAAGGAAGAAATTTCTCTTTTTTATGTTTTTTTGCTTCTTATAGTACCTTCAAAATCACAACAACGAAAAATTAAAAATTGATACAGAGAAATCAAGAAAATGGGGTTACTATAACCAATTACTTGTAAGTAATCCATTTGAGGATCGAATCCATAGTTACTGAAGTGATAGGGGTGTTGTGTGATTGGAAGTATTGGGGTTTTGCTTGTCATCTTCCTCACTCACTCTTCTCTTTCAGCTGTACTTTGTGATATTTTCGTTGTCTTCAGGTGTGGGGACTTCCTTGCTATTTCGTTTTAACATTCTTAAGTTTAATTGGATACTTAAGTTTTAAAATGTATATGGACTAATCTAAATTCTGTATACTCTTGCATTTGCCGAATCTTCTTGTTTAACATCTCTGTTCTAACCGTTTTTAAGAGTGTTTTGTCTCTGCATTGTGTTCCAGTTAGGAGAAAAACTATGAACATTTGAATTGGCACAAGGTGGGTTGCAGTTGTGAGGAAGATGGCCATTCGTGAAGTATGTATTCTTTCTAATATGATGAGTCTGGGATTGATGATGCTTCTTTCTTGGAAGAGATGGCTCCTGCAAGAGAAATGGGCATGAGACAGAGACCTTTGGTTTGAAGATACTGCATAGCTGCTGTCGCATTGGATTCCATCAGCTTCACCAATTCTGCTTCAAATGCAGCAGTTTGCGGCATCAGAAGGCAAAGACTGTTATGTGAGTCCCGTTTTTGTTAGTTTTATCTAATATGCTATCTCTTCCGGTTTTTCCTGTGTGACTATTATATGCTATCTCAAACTTAGGAATTTTGGTTTTGCATGAATCTTCCTCAAAAATTAGGAATTCTCAGTTAAACTGCTCGAATATATGTACAGAGAATAGAACAAAAAATTGTTGAATGTCTGACTTAAGTATCCATTTTAAAACTTAAGTATCCAACTGATTTTTTTTGTTGGAATGGATAAATCAGGTGAAGTTTTACTCCACTGAGCTTGAAGGGTATGTTTGAAGAAAAAGGTATCAAAATGTCCAGTTTTATTATTTTGTTTTTTGATTCAGTTCTTAATGTTACCGTGTGTCCAATTCAGGGTTAATGCTCCTTATTCTTATTAGTTCTGATGTTCTTTGTATTTGTTTGTTTGTTCTTATATGCAGGACCCAAGTTTTTAACTTTTTTTTTTGAGAGATCAACATGAACTAGATGTGGAATGAGTACTCACTCTATTGATCTCAAAATCAAAGCTAAAAAACAGATTGAGTGGTATAAGGTTGCAGTAGTATGAATCTTGAAGTGTTTTTTAGCTTTGTCCAGTGAGATTTTAGCTTTGTGTTCCTCATCTCTAGGCTTAAAATTGAAGTGTGGTTGATGGAATTATAAATGAAATTGTTTTCTTTTCCTGTCAAAATTGTAATTTTTTTAATCAAATGATGCTGTAAATTGAATTCATTAATAATAAAGTTGATCAATTATGATTTTAATTTGGTTAATAATTGTTTTTCAGTATTAATTTTAATTTAATTTTGTTATTTATTTTTAATTATATAATCTTAATTAGTGATAATGTCTAATATTAATTGTTAATTATAATTATAATTTGGGATTATCTAATCACAATTTGTTTTTAGCGAGCAAAGAAATTTGGTAGTTTAAATATTTAAGCAATCAACTTTAGGCCATCAAAATCAGAATTTCAAATAATTTGGTCGCTTAAACCTTTAATCAATCAACTTGAGTAAAAACTTCGATAGCTTAAAAGCTTAAGCAATCAACTTCAGACCAATCAAAATCACAATTTTAAATAATTTGGTCGCTTAAACCTTTAATCAATCAACTTGAGTAAAAATTTCGATAGCTTAAAAGCTTAAGCAATCAACTTCAGACCAATCAAAAATAGAAATCGCTTTTAGCGAGTAAAATTATTTGGTCGCCTAAAACCTTAACCAAGTAATTTCAGGTCGAGTTGCTCCATTTATCTAGCAACTAGGTCTTTTACTTGCTTTAGAATGGTTGATCTATCTGAAGCGATTGGTATTTTATTTGCTATATTGGTTGGTGTAGATGTTAAGCGATCACAATTTTACTTGCTCCATGGTAGTTGGTCTAGATCTTAAGCAATAAGAAGATTACTCGCTTTAGGTAAGTTGGTTGATTACTAGAGCGACTGCCTGGCCGCTCAAGACTTTAAGATACATGGCTTTGGGCAACCATCGGAGCGAGTGCCAAAAGGGGCTTTAAGCGACTTAAAACGGCCTGTCGCTTAAACCCGTTTTTCTTGTAGTGCTTCTATATTCCTGCAACTAGGCAGTAGGGAGATTTTAAAATTCTGACCCTCGTAAAAAACCCACCATCTACACTGACCTGCTCAATCAGTATCATATTAAGCAACACATGTTAACGCCTTATTACCCCCACGGAAATGGGAAATTAGAAGCAACTAATGAAGCTTTATTAACGATCCTGAGTCAAACTTCCCATGATCACCACATAGGAATGGCATGAACGGCTATTACTAACACTTTAAGCTTATCGAATCTCCAAGCGTAGCTCTACTTCAACATCATCTTACTCACTTTTCTACGGGGGAAGACACTATTCTAACTGTTGAGATAATTATACCATCTGCACGAGTGGAAATGACCATCCACAGCACCCTGGACGATGTTAATCAATTCACATATCTTCATACTCTCGTAGAAAGGAGAGCAAGTACAGAATGCTTCGTGGATGCATATAGGAAGAAGACCGCTAACTAGTATGACCAAAAGGACAAGGACAAGATTTTTAAGGAGATTGATATAGCTTGATGAATTGCTCAACACATTCAACGAAACGCAAGTGCCGGTAAATTTTCCTTCAATTACAAAGGACCTTCCATGATCCGGAAAACTGCAAAGAGCGGCTATATTACTTGAAGCGCATGAATGGTTCCAAAATTAACACACCGATCAATGGTAAATGACTTAAAATTTAGCACGCGTAATCTAATAGAGTTTATGATTTCATTAATTAATGATAAATACATTTACAGCATGTTTATATAGCACTCAGATTGATTGAATGATCCTATAGAATAGGAGTTGTTGTTGTGGTTGTTGTGAAGAGTCCGGTTCCTATGGGAGACCGGAATATGGTTGCTAGACTAAGTCTAGTTTATCCTCTAACATGCCCCCTCAAGATGGACGGCGTTGAGAAGTCCAATCTTGGATGTAGCTGCAAAAACTTTGAGTTGGGAAAGTGGCTTGGTAAGGATACGGCCAATTGGTTTGAGTACACCCGGCTGGAACTTGCGGGACTCATTGGAATTGAAGATGCTGGAGAAAAAGATGGTGCGGCTGCAGCAGGAGCATCAGTTGGTGGTGCTGCTGGTGAAGAAGATGGAGATGGTGTTGCTTCCGTTGGTGCTGATGCAGGAGATGATTTTGATGAGGAAGGAGTTGGCGCCGTTGCTGATTATGAAGTGCAGGATCTGTGGATGCAGTAGATGATGTTGATGCTGGATGTGGTGGAAGCAAAGGTTTGGAGAGAAGCAGAGAGCTCCTTCTGTTGGTGATACAAAAAAAAAAAAAAAAATCTGTTTGATGCTGCTGTGTTGGTAGTACTGAATGTATGGACTGGCGGTGGCCAAAGGACTGGGCTTTTGTTGTTGATTGTGGTGGATGTTATGTAGTTGTAGGTGATGGTGGTGGTGGTGTAGCAGTGAATCCTCTACTGCTGCTGTGTAGGTGTGCTGATGGTGGAACAGTGGTAGATATTGGTTGCTGTACTGAGATGGATGTGGACTGTAGCCAAAGAAGAAGCTCCTGATGATGTTGGTATGCGAACATATAACTCCTGTGGAGTGCTGATAGAAAGATGGCGGCATCGACTTGTTTCTTCCGTGGAGTGCTAACAAAATAGTGCAAATGATCATAGTTTATTAAGAAGCGACGGGAAAAAAAAAAAAAAAAAAAACCTAAGAAAAATAAAACTTATACTTCATGATAACAATAAAACCTAAGAAAAGAAGAGATGTTTAGGCCATCAGATGATGGAGCCATAAGAAGAAAAACGAAAAGAAATTATAGCAGACGGAAGAAGTTTAGGATCGATAGCTCTGATACCATAATAGAGTTTATGATTTCATTAATTAATGATAGATACATTTACAGCATGTTTATATAGCACTCAGATTGATTGAATGATCCTATAGAATAGGAGTTGTTGTTGTGGTTGTTGTGAAGAATCCGGTTCCTATGGGAGACCGGAATATGGTTGCTAGACTAAGTCTAGTTTATCCTCTAACATAATCTACTTATCGTACTCGGCATTTCCGTCGAATATCTATTAAAAAAAGGAATTTGAGTTGAACTTAGTCTTTGAAATATTTTTAAAGCATGAAATATGGTCAATGAGAGCGGCAGAAAAGATAAAATCCCATGTCCATACCCAAAGATGAGATATGGTCCATGAGAGCGGCCGGAAAGATAAAAGCCCATGTATATACCCAAAGATGAGATATAGTCAATGGAAATGATAAAAAGGATAAAAGGAATTTTGGGGATAGCTAAGCGAACCTGTTGTCTTACGGATAATGATAATCTGTGATAAATGGAGAATAGATGATTATATTAGTTCAATGAATGTTTAGTAACAAAGAAGGAATCCTTGATCATATTTCTCTCCGTTACTTACAACCTAATCAATTGCAATTGCTTTGTTATTTAATTTTCTTGAAATCTAAACAAAACCCCTACAACGATAACTTTTGAAAACTAAAATCTCACTGCTCTTTGTGGGAGCGAATTTTACTTTTACTATATTACTTGTTAATTGAGTGGAAACTAAGTGAAATTTGATGTGGTTACGACACAAATCAATGATAGAACGATATCCAAATTCGTCAACACAGGAGTAAATATTAACATATATTTACAGTCTCGTTCAAGAAGCTGTAATTCTAGTAATTAATGTAAAGATTGATGCAACATTGGTAGTTATAATGAAGTCAAGGATACACCACATCCATTTATGTTTTTTGTTGCATGGTTAGTTGGATTTTGATGAAATTATGTAGTTGTTTGACTTTCATTTTTCTTATGTGTTTACAGTTTGGAGTCTTTGGATAGTACAAACTAGGGTTTTTGTGCATAATGTCGACGAAGCGGAGAACTTTTCCAGACTTGGAAGTTTGTCAAGGTATTCACAATTTGGCAATAAAGATATATGAGAATTGTATTGATTGGAAAAATCCATAAGAATAGTTAAGTTTAGGTATCAAAAACAAACAGAGTGGATTCATAGTGTATTAACTTGTTATAATAATCGACTATTTATTTGTGGAACAGGCTCATTAATGTCTTCCTGATTTAAAGAAACTCTTTTGTGATACAAAATTAAGGGTAATGACAAAAAAACAAAGTAAAAAATCTTCTCTATATATTGACTAACCGCCATCGATTTTTGATTTCACTGGATTTTGATTTTTATAAAGAGAAGAGTATAGGTGGAGTTGGGTCTTGAGTAAAAAATTACTATCGTTCGTTGAAGATTGCCTCAAGGTTTAAGTGACGATGAAAAATGTGTTAATAGTAAACTAACGTTGTTAACAATTATATTTATATTTATTTTATTTTATGTTTTGAAAATTCAATTAGTTAATAATAGTCAAATAACGGTTCAGGTACCAATTTCCAACCTGGACCAGTGTTGGTACCAAGTGTAAGTTCTGGACAAGATCTAGCTACCAAACTACAAAAAAAATTCAATCTTCCTTTAAATAATTTCAAAACTGAAATTATAAAAGAGAGTAAACAGTGTCAATACTCCCCTTTGTTCGTGCAAGTTGAATTAGAAAGAAAAGAAAGTTGAACTTTAAACCAAGATCAAATCTTATTTTTACATCGAATTTAGGTGTCAGTCATATCAATTATGACATGAATAGTGTCCCAAGCCCAAGCCCAAAACTACAAAAACATCAGTATGGATATATGTAACACCATGTTTGTTTTTTCCATTACATCGTGGCTATTTACTATCTACCCTAGTGGTGGGACCCATTGTAAGATATGTTTTTTTTAGCGCTTCCTCTATTGGATAGTGGGTACTCACTATCCTGGTAATAAAAATCAAATAACATTTTCTTTTCGTTTTCTCCTTAATACTACCAATATCTGTTCTAATAAGTCTTTTTTATCCTATTACAAACATATAATTTCCCTGTTTAATGTCCTTTATAAAAAACCCTCGAGTTCAACCTATGGTCGTCTTCTTCGACAAAAACAAGCCTTAAATCTCAATTAAAATAACTGATTCATCCGGATCTTGGTAGATTGATCTCTTATGTTCTAAAAACTCTGTTGTAACATTGTGTTTTTCGCTAACCATGAAAATTAAATTAAATAAACATAAAAACTACGTATTTCTATTTCCTCTAGATTGTTCCTTTTTAGTACCCATTACAAAGTACTTTTGATCTAGATGGATAACCAGGTTCAGTAATCTTTGTTCAATTATGAGAATGGAATCTTGATTTCAAAGAGTTAGTACTTGGTGTTTTGATATTTTTCAATTTGAATGATATTTGTTGTAATAAACTTATGTTGCTAATTCTTCTACGATGTGGCTGCTTGAAACGTTATTTGTTCAAAAAAAGCAAGTTGAACACTGTTGACATTAAGCGTACACGATCTAACTGTAGTTTCACTTCTCAAGAAGTTCACAACAACAACCCCTGCCTCAACGGAAGCATCATCTACAACCTCGGTGTTAACCACATGTTCGCTATTTTCATCCGTATCATCATTAACTTTTTTAGAATTATTGGGAGTTTGTTGTTTATTACCTTCAGGTGCGTTAAGTGTAATTGATACATCTATATTCTAATTTAAATTATTACCTTCATATTTATTATTGTCAACAGTCCTTGGCATATATTGTTGCTTGACTAATTTTTTCCTGCTATCAGCTTGCTTGTCATCAGTCTTTTCGTTTTGCTTTCCTCCTTTCACGAAAGTAATTTTAGGTAGCACAATAGCAGCTATATGCTTGCACTCTCCCATACCATGACCAGTGGCCTTGCAATAGAAGTAAAAGGCATACAACTTTTAACAATCAAAGTATGTTGTAAAAGAGAAACCATCCCGCTCTACAAGAACCTTGTCAACCAAACGTGTAGAGAAATCAATCTCTACCTGAACTCTTGTGAAGTCACAAAAAGTTTTATTTAGAGTAACAACATCGACGCGCATAGGCGTCCCAACAACAAAAGCGATTTCGAACAAGGTTTTTTTCCTCCAATATTCAAGACTAACTCCATATTCTCGTCTAAACTTGTGCAATAGATTGACGTTGATTACTAGGGTTTAAATCCTTGGTCCATTGCTGGAAGTGCATGAGGTCAGGCCTAAGAAAATATGGACCAGCAATCCTGATGTTCAACATATCTTCCTGCGATGAGAAGGAAAAAAAAAAAGTAGAAACCCTTTCCCAAATGTGGGATTTTCCATTAAAAAAAATCCCCCCACAAAGTTTTGAGCTTAAAACGAATAAGGAGTAGATCCCTTAGGAAGGACTAGACGTCCAATAAATTCGTTTCGACAATCATCAAACACTTTTAGATATTCATCCTCCGAGATTTTGATTTGAAAGAATATATAACCTTTTACGCAGGGTTTAGGGACCTGCGAAGGTGAAAACACAATGGAAAGTGAATCAGAAACCGTAGTTGCATAAAATTTAGGTTTCACAGAAGGTATTTTTCAGTGGTATGAATAGAGTCTGCAAACAAGGATCAAGTAGCATGACATCCAAGCAAGAGCTAGAAAGATCTATGGCTGTTTCGAGAGAACCCTAAAATCACCTATTTTTCTTCTCCAGAAAAACGGAGCCAAACATTAATTTTTTTCGCCACAACAACGGTAGACCACTATATAAAAATATTTAGGGTTACACAAGAACCGATCGAAACGAGAATTGACTATTTTTAGACGGAACCAAGCTGAACCGTCCGATGGACGGTCACAATTTTAAGATCCGTAACCGTAGGATGTTCGACTCGGTCAACAGTTTGATTATATATTTTCTTTTATATTTTCTTTTATATTTTCGATCGAACCGATATAAACCAGGTATCTATGACCATTGATTTTATATTTTCTTTTAATCCCAACCCTCCATTCCATCCCATATACTACCTAATATAAACCCTAAAAGACTAAAACTAATTCGCCCATTCTTTTTTTTTTTTCTCTGATACTCTCCGTCCCTCTTTTTCCTGTTCTCTATATTATTCTCTGCCTCTCTTTTTCTTCTTCTCTTCTTCAAATAAACACTCACCACCACCACTCACGGCCACAATCACCACCTTATTTTTCTCCTTCTTTGAATATATATACTTCTTTTCTTCTTCCTCCTTTTCAATCTACAACAACATCTGCACACCAGCACCTTTTAACACCACCATCACGACATCACCAACACCACCACCTACTACACCGCCATCATCAGCACCACCATCTGCTACACCACCATCACTAGCACCACCACCTTTAAATTGGGGGGAAATTAAAATTGATCATTTGAAGATTTTAGGGTTCTAAAAAAAATTAGTTTTTTTTCTAAAAAAAAAATTACTTTGTTTTCTAATTGTATCGATGAATCTCTGTGTTCGGTTTCTTTGAGGAGATGAAATTGAGATGGTTATCTACTTATTCTCTATGTATTTTGAAGATCAATTGAGATGAGTTTTTTGTTGTTTTCTAATTGTATTTTTGGAGCTTTAATTCAATGAATGTATGAGTGTTGTTTTGAAAGCAAGAAGAGATTTGGGAATGTTTCGTGTTAGAACTTCATTTGATTCACCGAAGAAATTGAACTCATGTTGAAACTTTATTTGATTTACTGAAGAAATTGAAGTGTTTTTACAAAAGATTTAGCTATGAAATTAGGTTGTGAGACTTAGTATAGAAACTGAGTTAAAACCGGAACCGAACAAGCTGACTCGGATCGGTTTCAAACCGAACCGACTAGTGGTCGGTTCGGCCTACGGTTTTGACAAAAAATCAGCCCAACCGACCGTTGTGCGCCTCTAAAAACACTACTTATATAGTCAAGAAAAACAAACAATTTATAAGAAAAATTAAAAGATTTGGCCTTAATTTAATTTTGGGCCCAAAAATTCCTGGCCATTTTGGGGGCGACTAAAAACTAATTTGGGGCGATTTTTTTAAACTCATCCCATAGATGTGGCTATGGGATAACCTAGTGGTATGTAAAAATACTTAAATACCCTTTCACTAACTTGGGGCAACTTTCATAATCGGTAGTTTAAAAAAATATTAAACTACCGATTATGCATGTTCATCATGTTGGAATTTTGAAAAATTTCCTCGGTAGCTTAAAAAAAAATTAAACTACCAATTATGCATGTTCAGCATGTTTGAATTTTGAAAAAAATGTGTTTTTCAATTTGGGCAACTTTCATAATCGGTAGTTTAAAAAAAAAATTAAACTACCAATTATGCATGTTCAACATGTTGGGATTTTGAAAATTTTTGCGATTTCCAATTTGGTGCAACTATCATAATCGGTAGTTTTAAAAAAAATTAAACTACCGATTATGCATGTTCAGCATGTTGCAATTTTGAAAAATTTTGCGATTTCCAATTTGGGGCAACTTTCATAATCGGTAGCTTAAAAAAAAAAATTAAACTACCGATCATGCATGTTAAGAATGTTGGAATTTTGAAAAAAATTGCGATTTCCAATTTGGGGCAACTTTTATAAACGGTAGTTTAAAAAAAAATTAGACAACCGATTATGCGTGTTCAAAAAGTTGGAAATTTAAAAAAAATTGCGATTTCCAATTTGGGGCAACTTTCATAATCGGTAGTTTAAAAAAAAATTAAAGTACCGATTATGAGTGTTCAGAATGTTGGAAATTTAAACATTTTTGCGATTTCCAATTTGGGGCAACTTTCATAATCGGTAGTTTAAAAAAAAATTAAACTACCGATTATGAGTGTTCAAAATGTTGAAAATTTGAAAAATTGAAAAAATTTGTGATTTCCAATTTGGGGCAACTTTCATAATCGGTAGTTTAATAAAAATTTCAACTACCGATTATGAGTGTTCAGAATTTTGTAATTTTGGGCAACTTTCATAATCGGTAGTTTAAAAAATTAGACTACCGTTTACGGTGAAATCGGTAGATATATTACTCCATTATCTACCTATTATGATACGTCCATGGAATTAAATGCATGCAAAAAATGAATTTTTTTTTGTTAACGATCTCAAAACATTGCATTAATATTTGTGTATAGATTTATGTTCAAAATATATATTCAAAATCAACTATTCACCATCCGAGTTCAAATCAATTGCGTCCTTTATTGAGCTTGTTAAACGATCCCAACGCTTCATGTTGGACTCGTATTGCTTCAACCACTCCTTATAATGGTTAGTTGGGAAGTAATCCGACTACCTATTCAATGGAGGTAATGGGCAATCACCCGTTAAACTTAAACCAATAAAATGATTGCCATTAACCTATGCCATAAGGATTTGTCTATCCTTGACCGACTCATCACACACCATCCTTGTGGGTGTAAATGTGACACTAAATTCTGATGAAGGAGGACAGAAAAAATGTACCACGCAGTTCAATACATCCGCTAAAAGATACCCACATATCGGCATTACCATCCAATACCTGGATCCGATTGTCTCCAATCCGTTTCGGCATTTTACACGAGTATATAACTCGTTGGACTCTTGTTCTCTGCCATGTCTATCTCCTTCTCTCATCATTTCAATATAAAATTCTTTATACTCTAATAATTGTGCGGCCATCTTATTTCTTAAATATTGTCATTGGGTGATATTCTCGGTAACCGCCTCACTAAAGTCTCCTATTTGTTTCGAAGCAACGTGGAAACCACAATTGCCATCCCCATCGACATCGTCGGTGGACAAAACAAATGGTATAATGAGTAGAGGGAGTTGTTCCAAATACTCATCGTGTATAGGTTGGGTTTGACTTAGTTGGGAAGGAATCGTAGAGACCTTAGCTTTGACTTATCGTGAGCTTGGTCCACCTTGATCCTTCCTTGGACGACCCATTTTCACTGGAGCCGGCAAATCTTCATACTCTGCTTCGGTATGTTCATGCCTTGAAAGGTCATGATGACTAGATAACCATTCCTTCAACTATTTTCTTTGATTTGACCTCGGCTTTTCGGTATTCGTCCTACCCATCGTCTTTCCTTTCATTGGTTCCTGAACAACTTTTTGACAGGGGTGAAAGGCTTCCTCTAAATAGTGTATCAATATTTTCTTTTGTGCCCCATTTGACGTAGAGTAACGCTCGAGTATTCGTGCAAATATTTCCGTCTTCATTGAACGACGTACCATCAACCGCCGGGGTGCTTGGAGTGAAAGTTAATTGCTACCAAAAGGGATGAATATCATTAATTCCAATCACTTCAATATACCTTCCAAGCATGTGACGACATGGGAGTCCAATACCTATCATCGTCTTGCAGTTGCAAACCGTAGTCTCATCATCGTGATCTCTGTACAACTCCAATTGTTTAATCATGAAATTTATTGCCCACCAAGAAACTTTGAAAATACCCCTTAGAAGATTTTTATGTTTTAAATGTGCCAAAGGGAATCTATGCAGACTTTTTTTTCCATTGAACCATAAATCTTAGTGAGGTCACGATTGGTGAACTCATGTATTGCTTCTTGGACCGACACGACCACATTTTGGCTACCGACTAGTATTTTATTTAATCGGCCATGGGACCCCTCTGCAATGCTTGTTGCCTCGTTCTTGAAGTTCCGATATTCATATGTCCATGCAAACACAAACTTATCCTTATGCGGTCCTAACCATTGTGATTTGCAATACTTACTGGTTTGGGATAGTTCTTGCCACATTCATCCTCAAAGTTTTTCAAGTTGTTTCATAAACTTCCTCCTTCATCGACCAAACTATCTTATCCCATGCTTTTAGAAATAAAGACCACTTTATTCCATCCTCGACCCACTTTTCATCGGACAACCTTTTATCTTCTTCTCGTTCTTCCAAGGTTAGTTTACTAATACGTTCACCCTCTTCCTTCGACCTCTTGGTACCTTTGTTTCGTTTTTTTAGCTTGGATATGATGTCTGCAATTGGATTTGATGTTGCATTGAATGTGCCACGTACAAAGCAAATTCTGGGCTTCCGGAAACACTACCTTTATTGCATTCATCAAGGCTTGATCGTTATCCGTTACAATAACCCTTGGAAAATGCTCGCCATTATAGATCGAACTTAATGTTTGCAACATCCAAATGAAACTCACATCGTTCTCAGTATCCATTAAACCCCAAGCCACCGTAAATGTGCATTTTTCCGAAGTGTGGAAAGCGGTGTTCAACAAAGGCATGTTGTACCTGTTTGTCTTGTAAGTAGCATTTATCAACAAAATTTGATGAAAGCATTGAGCCAATTGGATCATCTTCGGGTGTGCCAAGAAAATCACCTTACCATCCCTTTCTTCTTTTCTCAACGTGTAATTGTGTTTCTCGGCAAACCACTCTGAATGTTGCATAACCATTCGACCATCCCATTCTGTCCTTTTGATCGTTGCTAGCGCCGAATAAATTGTAGACAACGAAGACAAGTTGTTGGGGTCGTCCGCCTTTATCTTAGATAGGATTGCACTCGCTTTCATTACGGTCCTCATAGACTTCACCGTCTCCATTTCCTTTGGTTTTAACTTGGAAACCATTACGTGCCCAACAAGACTTTTCGGATCTTCGTGGTTGTGACGACCATTAACAACTCTAAACATCTTCCATACTTCTCCTTTCTTACCTTCGGGATTATGGAAGATAATCTTAAATGGGCATCCAATCTTCTTTGAATTACCTCGGTATCCTCTCCGTCTTCTTTACGTATTTATGATTCTTTCTCACATGACTCTTTCGCTCGCCACCTCTCTCACAAATCATTTCAAATCGATCAACTTTCACGTAATTGTTCTGAACTACAACGCACATCTTCTCTTTTGCCTTGTTGATAATCCATTCCTTTGCCTCCGCCTTACTTCCAAATGTCTTAATGTGCATATAACAAAACAAATATCATAAGCCTAACCATGTAACATTCTTAGAACAATTTAAGAGTGGGTAGGTAGCGTACCAAATTATTTGCATAGTGTAGGGAAGTATCAGGACCCTCGTATGAAACAAGATTAACCCATTCAATAATCTACGTAAAATAGCAATGAGTTATACAATGATAATCGGTAGTTAATTATGTTCACTTACTACCGACCAACAATCGGTAGTTAATAATATCTCCGTGCTACCGATTATTAACAATCGGTAGATAATATATATTCCTAAACTACCGATTATAAAAAGAAATCAAGTCAAGTCATGTACACATATAATCGGAGGTTTAGTGTGTTACACCACTACCAATTATACAATCGGTAGGTAACTATATGCCATTAACTACCGATTATAAAGTTTGCAAAATAAAAAATTTGTAGGCTTGGAGAAATTCAGTTTTGAGGCTACTAACATAATCGGTAGATAACAAGTTCTCCTAAACTACCGATTATGCAAACAAAAATTTTAAAAAATTCAATTTGGGGCGACTAACATAATCGGTAGTCAATAAGTATTCCTAAGCTACCGATTATGCAAAAAGAAATTCAAAAAAAAATCAATTTGGGGATTTTGTATAATCGGTAGTAAGTAATCTTCACGAGACTACCGATTATGCTAAATTTTGGTCCAGGAAGTATAATCGGTAGTTTATGGTACTCTATAAACTACCGATTATGGGACGTCCATGGCATTAAATGCATGCAAAAATGAATTTACTTTGTTGCCGATCACATACAAACGCATACAAATTGGGTTTTGAGCTTCTTAACACAATACCTGATTGTTTGATGCATTATTATCTTCAGTTTGATGTGATTCATCGTCTAGGTTTTCTTCCACACCAAAATTTGGATCATCCAACAAATAACCCAAATCGTCTTATCTAAACGTATTTCAACCTTCAATATTATGTTCTTCATGTTCAATCTCACCTTCTTCCTCATACTCATCCATGTTTGTGATTGAATTTAGGCAAAATCTGAATTCCCCAAACTTCTTCTTCTTCTCCCTCTCTAACACACTCTCTATTTCTATTCTAAAACTAAAACTCAAATTCATCATCTAACACTAATATAACCAACTTAATTACTCAAAATTAACACTAATTACGCAAGGACAGATTAGCCATTAAAGAAAATATATAGATAAAGGGTGTATTGATATTACTTCATAATGACCTTATTTTGTTTTATTAGTCGTCCCAAAATGATTTTTGGTCGCCCTCAAAATGGCCAGGCAAAAATTTGAGGTTGGGGTATAAGATGGCTCTAGCTAACAATGATGACTGATGAGATAGAATGTGTTGAACTGTTGATACAACCCCGCAATAAGTAACAGGATTACAAAACTTAGTAAAATAGTAAGCAAGCAAATGTTTTGCTTTAGGAATACAAAAAAAGAAAAAAAAAAAAAAAAACCGAAGTTTTTAAAAATCTAACAGCCTAGACGTTCATGTCAATGACATAAAGACTATTATCTCCGAAACACACCGCGATTTTGGAACCATCGCTATTCCAAGAAGCTTGAATAACTCTACCCTTTTCTTCAAATGTTTTGATAATCTTTCCTCCATGGACGGACAGAACATTCAAAGTCTAAAACGAAGCGGTCATCAATAATGACCCATGAGGATCAAATGCTAATGCACTCACAGGACCTCTGAAAATAATTTTAACAAAATGAGTTCAGCATAGTTATCGGCATTGCAGAGAAAGAGATGGAGAGAAGAACTGATGAAAGAAGTAAAGGAAAAGATGAAAGGTCTTTACCTAGGATGATGAAAGCTAGTGACTTCTCTACCATGTTCTACATCCCAAAGCTTGAGGGTCTGATCATCTGATCCACTGTGAATTTACAAATTTCGTGAAATTTTGATCCAAAACTTCATTTGTGAAAGCGATGAAATTATCATTTTTACCTTGCGAGCAAAGTGGAATCAGGATTCCATCCAATATCAAGTATAGTATCGGTATGCTTCTGTAAGCTGTGAATGGGATAGTCGTCTTTAGCCATAGTCCAAATCTGCATAAAAAAAGCAAACAAGTTACAGAAAAGAATATAAATGTGACAGAAGAAACTAGCATTAAACACATAATACTTACTTTAACCTTTCCAGTATTATGATAGCCAGCAGCCAACAAAGTACCTTCTGGATTCCATTTTGCAACATATAGCCTTTCACCAACCTGAAATAGCACAGGGAAAGTACCTTGATGAGACATCAAAAACAGCAGGTGTGCAAAGCCGTACAATGAAACATTTAGTCTACTAGCTAATAACAGAGGTTCACCACCCCACAACACAAAACTTCCAACACAAGCCAGAGGAGAAAGACCTCACGTACCACCATCACCTACCAATCCACACAATCATAGCAGCATAAACATTTTAAAGTACATCATAGACATTTCATTGGCAGGCCCTAGAGCAGCTCAAAAGAAGCCAAGCATACTGTGAAAAGTGATTCGCAGAACTAGCTGAAGAGGACCTAAGTTAAGCACAAGCAGTCATACTTCAAGAACAAACCAATTTCTGCTCCTGTATCAGTATAGGTTATAAATGGAAAAGAGGCTAAGGAAGTGAAATCTGCTTCGGAATCAAAAAGGGCAGTTAAGTTCTAAGTCTGCATTCTAGGGGTTGCGGTGTCACTACTAAATCAAGCATGGTTCCCAAGGAGATAAACAAAAAACACCAGAGCTTACACCTGCTGTTCAGTGATCAAACCATATTTTGGTATTGGGCGAATAGTTTACTGCCTCTATCGGCATTCTTTTTACACCAAACCAAGCAAAGCAGGGGAGGAACTGTTGACATTATTCAGTTCCACCCTGTTGCGGCTCCCATCAAATGTACTATTTTCCGACTTGTTCAGAATCCAGAATACAACTCGATCGCCAAATAAATGTATAAATCACGAATTGCTGCACGGCTCAGTAACATAGTTGATATCACAAGTATTATTTCTAAAAGATATCAACAGAACTATATGGAAAAAAAAATTACTCCTCCCGCACACACACAAACGCAACACATGATAAAACACAGAATATAAAAGATTCGAACATAATGATGCATGCTTAAATCACACAGGCACATTAATAGAGAAACTATAAGCAAGAACAGATGAACTTGGTATACATTAGCCATTACTGTTGATGTAACGACAACATTGATTATCCAAGAAGGAGACAGCAAGAATCAGGTGATAATAAACAGAACAGGAATTAGTTAAGTGCCAAGAAAACCTGATGGTCTAAAAAGCTTTTGACACGAACTCCACCAGCTGTATAAAGTGAAAGCCCAGCTGAGAATGAGTCATCGCTTCGCCAATCAGCATAAGCTGCAGCCAATATGTCAAGAGCTCCAAGTGTTTGCAATTTCGTTCCAGTCTGCGGACACCACAAGTAGCCACTGTTGTCAGGTGTACTTCCACTAAGAAGAAATCACCCACCCTTGCTCCATTTAATACAAATGAGCGGCCCTGGATGTCCATCAATTGAGTGTTTCAGATCCCCTAGTGTATGATAAAAAGGAAAATCAATTTGATTTGACATACATTTGACAGAACCCATATTAGGTGCGTACCAATTCGGTTGTGATTCCCATTTTAGATGGAGCATACATTGCATAGCAAAATTCCTACTTATGTTCGATTAGTAAAAGAATTTCTACCAACAAGACAGTTTCCGATATATGGCTATTTTCTAGCATATAAGATGGATATAACCCTTTAGTACTGAATACAATTAGAGGGTGAGACCAGTAGGCCTCCACATAACGATTTTGTAGAGGGATAATGTGACATTTACCTGTGATAGACCAAATATTGGCTTTTGCAGTATGCGAAGCTGTGGCAAGCAAGGTTCCATCAGGGTTCCATTCGACCTTTGAAACAATATTGGACATTTTAACCAGGGGGGCACAGGGACAATTCAAAACCTTGGAAGAGCCATCAGCGACATCCCAGATTCTTGCTGTTGAATCATCTGACCTGCAAAAAAGTGAAGAAAAACATCATTTCAAGTGCAACCTAAAACCCTGAGACAAGCATGCATAAAAGAAATGTTTCGACAAAACGGCACATACCCTGATGCAAGAATTGAAGCGTGTGTTGGATTCCATGCACACGTCGTAACCATACGAGTATGTTCTTCGAATTTCTTAATATCAGAACAAGGAATCTCGGTGGTTGGTATATAGAGGTCTGAGCTCTCGGTTGACAGCGTGGAGAGGGCAGAAAAATAGCTATCTCGTGCATATACATCAAGGGTTTTTTCATAATTTGAGTGCTGAGATTGTGAAATGAATTAAAGCAAGCATATGAGATAGAGGGTAAATAACAAAAATCAGAAACGTATAAATTACAAGGGGGAACTCTTAGAAAACTTACTCTTGTTTCTCTTCCCCTGGGGAGGTGAATAGGTTGAGTAACTACAGATCTAGATGGTGTTTTAGGTTTCTCCTCAGGGACAGAAAGCTCTTTGTTATCACCTTCGGCTACAAGCTGAGAATCATAAAACAAGTTGTTGATATGTCTTGAATCAGTCGTTGACCGGAACTCTACAGGGAGTCCGAGGGGTAGAACTCCTCGGCGGGAGGGCTAGGGGAGCAGCGCCCCCTGCTTAAACGGTACACATAATGTATTATCACTGGGCCTGTTTTCCGTTATTTAGTTGAATTAGGATTTTTTCTTTGCCCTATATACCTATATATATATACACACGTTGTATCTAGAATGTGTGTGTAATTCAGTATTCTGCTATATAATAAAACTCTGTTTTCTCTGTTGTGGATGTAGCTAACGTAACAGTTAGTGAACCACGTAAATCTCTGTATCTCGATCTCTATTATTGTTCTCGTTCGATCTCTCGTTACAACAAATTGGTATCAGAGCGAGGTTCGATTTCCGCCGAGAACGATGTCCGGATCCATGATGAAGATCGACAGGTTTACCGGGAGAAATAGTTTCAGTCTGTGGCAAATCAAGATGCGGGCTTTGTTGAAGCAACAAGGTCTTTGGTTGCCGTTAGCTTCGGATAAGAAGGGCGCAGATACATCCACCGCTGAGTATGCGACTATGGAGGAGAAGGCTCACTCAACGATTATGTTGTGTCTCGCGGACGACGTAATCACTAAAGTCGCAGATCAGGAAAAGGCCGCCGCTTTGTGGTTAAAGTTGGAAAGCCTCTACATGAAGAAATCGCTGACCAACAAGTTGATGCTGAAGCAACGTCTTTTCAGTCTGCGCATGTCTGAAGGTACGCCTCTTAGAGATCACCTAGATCAAGTGAATACTATTCTGCTTGAATTGCGTAATATTGATGAAGTGGTGAAAGATGAGGATGCTGCCTTAATGTTGCTGGTGTCTCTGCCTCCGTCGTTTGAGAATTTTAGAGACTCTTTTATTGTCGGAAAAGAGGTTGTAACGCTGGAAGAGGTTAGGTCGTCTCTTCATACCAGGGAGATGCGGCATAAGGCTGCTGGAACAGGTACAGAAAATCAGGCTTCCGGGTTGATGGCAAAAGGAAGCAAGGACGGTAAGAAGGGAAAGAAAAATTCCGGCTATAAATTACCAAAAGACGTTTGTGCCTACTGTAAGGAGAAAGGTCATTGGAAGACGGAATGTCCTAAAAAGAAGAAGCAACAAGAACATAACTCTGGATCTGCAGCAGTAGCTGAATGTGGAAACACTTCATAGGGAGATTTTGTTCTTCTAACAGATGATTACACACATCAGTCTGATATGTGGTTCCTTGAATCTGGGGCGTCCTACCATATATGTCCCAAAAGAGAGTTATTTACTACGTACAGCCGTGCAGATGGGGGCAGTGTCTCTATGGAAAACGGGTTTGTCTGCAAGGTGGTTGGAATCGGCTCAATCAGGTTTAGGACACATGATGGGAGGCTCTGCATATTGAAGGAAGTCAGGCATGTGCCACTCTTGACAAAGAATCTGATATCCTTGAGTCTGCTAGACAGCAAGGGTTTCAGTTTCAAAGGTGAAGGTGGAGGTTTGCATGTTTGCAAAGGTTCTGATGTGATTCTGAAAGGTGTCAAGCATGGAACTTTGTATGTATTACAGGGTTCAACAGTCACAGGTTCTGCAATTGTTGCTTCAGCTGAAATTCAGGCATCTGATCTGACCAGACTATGGCATATGAGGCTTGCTCATATGAGCGAACGGGGAATGAAAATTCTCTCAAAGGAAGATCTTATCGGGGGTCATAAGACCAAGAGCCTTGTGTTCTGTGAGCATTGTGTGTTTGGGAAGCTACATCGCATCAAGTTTCCTATGGCAGTTCATCGGACCAAAGGCACGCTGGACTATATCCATTCAGATTGCTGGGGTCCCTCTCGTGTTGAGTCTCGGGGCGGTCACAGGTTTTTTTCTGTCTATCATTGATGATTATTCCAAGATGACTTGGATATTCATGATGAAACATAAAAGTGAGGCGTTCAGTAAGTTCAAGGAGTGGAAGACACTGTTAGAAAATCAGGTTGGGAAGAAGGTCAAGAGGCTGCGAACAGATAATGGTCAAGAATTCTGTTCATCTGAGTTTGATGATTTCTGCAAAGATCAGGGTATTGCTCGCCATCGCACAGTCAGGGCTACACCACAGCAGAATGGTGTAGCAGAAAGACTGAATCGGACGCTTTTAGCGAAAGCAAGGTGTATGCTTTCTAATGCAGGTCTTGCTAGACGGTTCTGGGCAGAAGCGGTTTCAACAGCTTGCTATCTCATCAATCGGAGCCCACACACAGGCATTGACTGCAAAACACCTTATGAGGTGTGGACTGGAAAAGCTGCCGATTACGCAAAACTGAGGGTCTTTGGATGCACTACTTATTATCATGTAGATGAAGGCAAGTTGGAGCCAAGAGCTAAGAAGGGAGTTTTCATGGGCTATGGTGCAGGTGTGAAAGGGAACATGATCTGGTCTGACAATAAGATTATACTGAACAGAAGTGTAGTCTTTGATGAAAATTCTATGCTGAAATCCAGAGAGAAGATCACTGATGCACCAGAAAATGAGGTTGTTTTTGAGGAGGTGGAGGTGCAATTCAGTCCAGAGGAGAATCAGGCACCTAAGTTGGTTGATGACCAACTACCACCATCAGTTACCGAAGAGCAAGATGCAGATGAGTCTGAGAATGCACCACCAGAGGAAGTTGAACATCGGAGCATTGCTACAGACCGACCTATAAGGGTTGGAATAAAACCTCCAGCGAGGTACAGGTTTGACGATTTGGTGGGTTATGCATTGCAGGTGGCCGAGGAGGTGGAGGATCACGATCCGTCCACCTACAAGGCTGCAGTATCTGGAAACGAGTCAGCACAGTGGCTTGCCGCAATGGTAAAAGAAATGGAGTCCCTTATCAAAAATGGGACTTGGGAGCTTGTAAAACTGCCTGCTGATACAAAGGTAATTACTTGCAAGTGGGTTTTCAGAAAGAAAGAATGAATGTCAGCTGCAGAGGGTGTCAAGTATAAAGCACGAGTGGTTGCAAGAGGTTTCAATCAGAGAGAGGGAGTGGACTACAACGAGATTTTCTCACCAGTGGTCAGGCACACTTCCAGCAGAGTGCTACTAGCCATAGTTGCACATCAGGATCTGGAACTTGAGCAACTAGATGTGAAGACAGCTTTCCTGCATGGAGAGTTGGAAGAAGAAATATACATGAGCCAGCCAGATGGATTCCAAGTTCCAGGTAAAGAGAATTACGTCTGCAAGCTAAAGAAGTCCTTATATGGGATAAAACAGTCCCCCAGGCAGTGGTATAAGCGATTTGATAGTTGATGGTGCATATTGGCTATCACAGGAGTCCGTATGATTGTTGTGTGTACTACAATGATTTGCAAAATGGTTCACGCATTTATCTAGTTCTGTATGTTGATGATATGTTGATTGCTGCTCAGAATAAGTCAGATATTCAGAAGCTGAAGGGGTCTCTCGGTGCGGAGTTTGAGATGAAAGATCTGGGTGCTGCTCGGAAAATTCTGGGAGTAGAAATCTATAGGGATAGGAAGAAGAGAAAGCTTTTCCTATCACAGGAAGGGTACATCAAGAAGATTTTGAGCAGGTTTGGAATGTCTTCATCCAAGCCTATAGATACTCCAATGGCACCTAACAACAAGTTGGGAATGTACACGGTTCAGACTTATGAGGAAAAAGAGTACATATCTCGAGTTCCATATGCTAGCGCAGTTGGAAGTCTGGTGTATGTTATGGTCTGCACTCGACCATACTTAGCATTTGTTGTTAGTGTGGTCAATCATTTTATGGTTCAGCCTGGGAAGGAACATTGGCAAGTTTTTAAGAGGATTTTCAGGTATCTTAGAGGTACTTCAGATGTCGGTCTCTGTTATGGGAAAGATACCCGATGTTTAGTGGTTGGTTTCTCAGATTCTGATTATGCTGGAGATGTGGACAGTAGGAGATCTATGACTGGTTATGTGTTCACTCTTGGAGGTTCTGTTGTAAGCTGGAAGGCAACTCTACAACCTACAGTTACTTTGTCCACTACAGAGGCAGAGTATATGGCCTTGACAGAAGCTTCTAAGGAGGGAATTTGGTTAAAGGGGCTGGTTAATGATCTAGGCCTACATCAGGATCAGGCTATAGTATATTGTGACAGCTTGAGTACAATATGCTTAACCAAGGATCAAGTCCATCATGAGAAGACGAAGCACATTGATGTCAGGTATCACTTTCTGAGAAATGAGAAGAGAATTGAAGTGAAGAAGGTAGGGACAGCTGATAACCCTGCTGACATGTTCACCAAGCCAGTTCCTTAGAGCAAGTTCCAACATTGCTTGGACTTGCTCAATATCACAAGTCAGTAGTCTGAGACCTTGTCTAGGGGCCTCTGAGGCAGAGAAAGGTTCTGGCACTGTCATGGTGCATCTGTTTCTATTGCTGGGAGGATTCAAGTCAAAGTGGAGATTTGTTGATATGTCTTGAATCAGTCGTTGACCGGAACTCTACGGGGAGTCCGAGGGGCAGCGCCCCCCGCCTAAACGGTATACATAATGTCTTATCACTGGGCCTGTTTTCCGTTATTTAGTCGAATTAGGGTTTTTTCTTTGCCCTATATACCTATATATATATACACACGTTGTACCTAGAATGTGTGTGTAATTCAGTATTCTGCTCTGTAATAAAACTCTGCTTTCTCTGTTGTAGATGTAGCTAACGTAACAGTTAGTGAACCACGTAAATCTCTGTGTCTCGATCTCTATTATTGTTCTCGTTCGATCTCTTGTTACAACACAAGTCAAGTTACCAACATATATAAACCTAAAAGACTAGATTCATCAAATATTTTTTTACCTTGTTATTTGCCTTAAGCTGTAGAAATCCTTCTTTCACGAGATCCTGAAGGGGCCATATACAACAGATTTTATCAACTTTAACCTCCTACTCTGCTATAAAACTTGATGCAGAACTTGAGAAACCTCTTGATGTTAGATAACTACAAACCAGCTGATCAAGATTTAGTACATTATCAACTCTAATAATCCCATCTAATTCTCTTTTTACAGTAACACTATCGTCTACCTCCTTCTTACTCTCATCTACTTCTTCTTTCATGGGTTATACAACCCTTTCTTCCTCCGTTGAAATCTAAGGTTTTGAAGCTGGTGTGAAAGAAGAAGTAAGTAGGAGAAGAAAAAGAAAAAGAAAAGAGGATTATAAAGTTCTGTTGCTCTCCTAACGTTTTCCCTTTTTTGTGTGCAAAATTTCTTGGTCATCAAGAACAAAAATAAAAAATTACTTATTTTGTCCAAATTCATCCGACGTCCAAAAACATCCCATTCATGGAAGCTTGGACAAATGTAGAGTGATAGATGGGGAGTAAATGAATGAGTTAAAACCACAAAATGTAGTAACTTTTTCTTTTAATTTACCTACACGAGATGTGATTTATCTGATGCGGACCAACTTACTGTATTACCAAGTCAGTACTACCAAGTCAGTACTGGTTAATATTTGTAGCATTTCAAAGATATAAATCATTTTTGTAATTGGAATCCCTTGATAGTTCTAAGTTCTAACTATGGCAAGCCACATCCCCTTACCGTACGACATATATATATACACACCACACACGCCAGGAAGCATAAAGTTATCATTAGTTTTAGACTGTATGTTTTTTCGCAATCCTCCTCCATGGTGCCTCTCCTTCTCGTGTGACTAACTCCATATCCATTTCGCCACCACCGAAGCTTTATTCTCCGTTCTTAGAATTGAATACCAAGATCACCGCAACTCTTTGGTTTGCATAATCTCTTCCAAGAAAACCAACATATTTTAAGCTTATTGTTTTTTGTACACTACAGAAAACTTCACATTATACGGTTCATCTTTGATCTTTGTATATTGGTGTCCAATGCATTTGGCGTTTGGAACGCTAAAAGTGGTGGGATTTGTCGGCTATACGTTCATTCACATCAAAGTGATCAAGGGTCCAATACGGTTCTACCTCTCACAATAATTTTTTAAGATACATATATCTGAATAAGGCATCTCAGTCAGCTTCAAGGATGAAAGACATTGGAAAAACTCACGGTCATCCAGTCGGAATCCATGAGTAGGTGGCGGTGAATTATCAAGAAAGAAAAAGATGGCTTCAACCTTCAAGTATGTATAGCAGGTCTACAGCTGAAAAGCATTGTAAAACAAAAGGAAAGTCAGCACCAACAAGCCAGTTCCCTCTCAAACAACGTTAACAAAGTAGTGAGAAATGAATCAACAAGTTACCAAAGGTACTAGTGCAATAAATGCATCAATGGAGAGAGGTATACGGATCCTAAAAGAACTAGATAAAAATAGGGGATAAACTTGAGTTTAACTGTGACATGGAACTAACCATTAGTTGGGTAATAATTTTTAATTTTACCTTTTATTCTTTGGCAAGGTATGAACCCATTGTACCTCCAGCTTGCCTTTTCTGATAGAACTGCTACTTATATGCGTTACTAGTTTTCAGGTTTGTTTCCACCTACCTGAGCAAAACTGGGTGTACGACCACCTCCTCCACCATATAACTTGGCAGAGATTCATATGCCCATCCAAAGTGTCAAAATGAGCCATACACGCGTATACCGATGGAATAAATATGAAACGTTAATATTCATTTGAACCTTTACAATCATCTATTATGAACAATTACTTGATTCCTTTAGGCCAAGTCATATGTATCCATATCAAAATGGATTTTTTTATCCAGCCTGTGTTAGGATCGATGTTATAAAGAAAACAAAACGAAAACAAAAACACACAAGATTTATTTGGTTCATCCAAATTGGAGTACGTCCATGGAGCGGTTGCATGTATCATTTAATTTCCCAACGGGACCCCAGTCGGATCGGGTCGAGTGCGAGCCGGGTCGTGCACTACCAGGCTCCACACAAACATAACAGCCAGGTGGCTGGACAAACAGGGTGCACCACTATGAGAAAAGCTCTAGGCGATAGGAACTATGTCGAGCGGCATAGTGTTGATCGTTAGCAATCATGTGTTGGTCGCTAACGATAAACACTATGTTGTTTGACATAATTCACATCGTCCACGACCGACCCTACCGCCTACAAATAGCCAGTCTTTCCTTCACAATTTTATATCCTCTTTACTAATTTTACATCTAAAGTAAAAAAAAAATTACTGAAAAAAAAACTTCTGCCACAATGAGTTTCGTAAGAAATAAAAGAAACAGAAAAGGTCAACCAACAGGCGGCCCAAATAGTTGAATGAAATGGAATCAGGATAGAGATGAGGGGTTCCAACAGGTTAGACAGCTTGCGGGCACTGGTGTAGTGGAAGTTCATATATCAAGTCATCAAGAGAGAACTCGGTATACCAAGCTAAGATGTGGGTGAACTGAATTTAGTACGTGTATGGGTGGCTCCCTGAGGAAGTTCAACAAAGAGGCCGCAAATATTCGTGGTATCGTTTATATTTGTTAAACCTTAAGAACCATAGGAATGTTGTTGTTCAAGTAATATTAGAACGTTGGTGGAAGACTACAAATACATTCTAATTTAAGGATTTCAAATGTGGTAAGTTTGTTTGTTCTCTAATTAATATTACTGCATTTTTATTTTTGGTTTTATATATGCAAACTTTAGATTATGCAAACATTAGGTTGATACAAACTTTAGATTATGCAAACTTTAGGATTTATAGATGAAAATAAATTTCAAAATGTTGTTTGTAGGAGTTACTCCATTAGATATTTATATGTTGACGGGAATACCATGCGAGGGAGATATGGTTCCATATGACCAACAGAAGTGGCAAAGACAAAATAGACGGAAACAACGTCTTGTATTGTACAGTGAGGATAACGAAGGAAATGATATGCACAGAGATATCCACGCTGGTGGAATCAGAGTCTCTTGGTTAAAAGCCTTTTTAAAACGCAATGCAGAGAAAGTGAAAGAGGATCCTTAATAAGAGAAAGTTGAGCACTATGTTGAGCTCGAAAGAGTGTTTCTGTTATGGGTGACAGGACAATGTCTTTTTCCAAATTCTAGGTCAGTGACACATGTTCGTTTTCTCGAAGCGCTTGAGGACTTAGAGTTAGCTCCAGGGTATGACAAAGTCTTCAATCTACATCGGCCTCGGGAATTACGCGGGCGCTAAACCAAGTTTGAATTGTTTTTAGGGAATCTTGGAGGTAAATAGCTAATTATTTTATAATTTTCTTATAAAATTATAAATGTTACGTTTACTAACTAATTAAATTTCTCAATATTTTCACAGTATTGGTGGTATACTTACTTCCCTGTTGGTGAATATGCTCTTAAACAAGTCGTTGTTTTTCCAATTATTGAGAAATAATGGTCTGACAACTGGTTCCCACTTCCGCCAGATGACGATCAACACTCTGAGCTGGTTAACAGGATTCAACAAACAACCAGAACAAGGAAAATATTTATTCATATGCCGTATGTGGATCATCCACAGTACAACACTCAAGCTTCTCAAAGGATGCTAGAATTTGGGTTTACGTTGATCTGTGTTTTACATTGCTGAATTTAGGAAAGGTGTTTGGTAATTTGGGGAAAGACTCCTTCTACAGCTTCAGGGGAGAACAGTAAAAGTTATCAACCTACTTCCAAGCAGGGAGATTTCCTTAGCAGATTACCGTTTGTTTTTGTGAAATACTCAAGAATGGCCTCATGCTAATGACTTGGTCGAGGACCCTGTTGACGATCATGATTATATCAGTTGGTTCGAAAAGATTAGCAATCCTAACATTACCATGGATCCGTAATATGTGGAAGTTATGGATGTGTCAGCTCTAGGTAGATTGCCACTTAATTCGCGTTTCTTCCATCCCAACCTCCACCGGCTTATTCATCAGCTACCTTTGTTTATCCTAATGGCCAGGGAGGTTCATCTTCTTCGTCATCTATGTCATTGTTTGACTAGGAGGTGCCGAGTATAAATCAACAAGGGGAGCGTATAAGTGTTCCAGTAATTTCTCAAGCTATGGATCAGACGTATTTGTATTGGGGGTACAAATGACTGAACAATATATGCGGAAAAGGTTGAACGATTATGATTGTCGATCATAGCAAATGAAGATTCATTACATGGGGCTCCTGGAACAAATGGCGAACACATTGAGTCTTGATATTCTCGATGGATCCAGTCCAGTCCAAGCAAGTCATCAGAGTGAACAAAGTCAACGAAGTTGAGCAAGTGGTGGAAGCAGAGTCAGTCGTAGAAGCACTCAAAGAAGTGTTGCCACACCAGAGGATAATGTGAAAGAAACTTATATGACACCTGAGTCCAGAGGAATGGATTTGACGACTCCAGGGGGTAATCAATTATTTGCAAACCTTTATACCCCGATTCCAAGAGTAAGAGGATTCACAGGGTATACCCCGGTTCTAGACGTTGAGGCATCCACTTCTCAGCTTCCTTCAGTTCTTTACCCAGGTTATGGTGATGAAACTCAACCTCCTGACGCTACTCAACCTTCTATAACATCCATTTTACCACAAGGAAACTACCCCGGAGATGAAAGTTAGGTCTTTGGTCAACTAGGACCTCAACCAAGAAATAATATGTAGTTTAATTTTATGTTTTACTTGAATCAAAAATATATAATTTTGATTTTATGTATTGAATCAAAAACTAGTCTGTTTTAATTTAATTATTAATGAATTGAGTTAATTTGATTGAACAATTTGATTTGATTGCAAGTTTAATTAATAATTTGATTCAATTAATTTAAACAGTAATCTCAATTACACAAATCTCTATTACGTTAATTTACTACTATACTATGCTCTTTTACAAGATATAAACCAGGGAAGTACAAACTTAAACACTTAATTATAAATCTTTGACAATTTTGGGCCTCATGTGTATCTTCATTTGACGTATCTTCCATTCAATGCACTCATGAGAAGATTTTCACTTATTTTTGTGAGAAGTACTACTAACTTTCAAATTTTCTTTACCCTTATTTTACATGCCTTGAACTTTTCTTTTTCTTTTCGGTGCGACTTGGTTAACATCTAAAACCTGAAGACCTCTTTTTTCATTCTCTATTTTCTTATAACCTTGACATATATTACTAACTGCGGGTTAAAGAATGACTCCAGAAAAATCTAGTTGTGTTGCCAAATCAAGACTTACAATTTGTGTCATTTGGTAGAGTATAAGAATAGAGAAGAAAGTAGGAAAAATTTTATGTAAAAATTTTGGTGTAAAATTTTGATTTAAAAAGGGTGAATTTATAGGTGGAAAAGAGTTAGCCGTTGTCGACATAGTCTTCGCCGAGCGACAAACACTTGGCCGCCAGCGATGAAGACTAAGTCGCTAGCAACTTACTCTTTGTCGAGCGACCAAGTCTTTGTCGCTCGACTAAGACTATGTCGCGCAGTGCCAATCCTCAAATCAGAGCATTTGAGAGGTCATTTTGATCATTTGAAAGGTGCATGGTGACTCATTTTGATCAAATTTGATCATTTGAGAGGTGCATAGGAACTAGCCTTATCCTCGAGATTTTATTTCAAAGAAGTCCAAAAAATATTTGTTCTTCACCAAATTCGTAAAATAAACCTTGTGTAATCTCTCCAATCACCACCTCTGAATTTTATGACATTGTTTTATTGTTGTCAGGTATTTGTATTTTCGAAAACGTTAAAGGTGGACCAATTTTTATGGTCCAAATGTGGATCAATAAAATTTAACCATTCAACGCTTTTTTAAAGGTCCCACTCAAGCCTTAAACCTCCACCCCTTATCAATTTTAGTGGTATATATAGTGGATTGGTCCATATTTGAACCATCAAATTGGTCCACCCCTAGACGGACCTTTGTATTTTAGGTGATACCAGTTATATTCAATTTCTATGGGTTTTAATAGGTGTTCAGAATTTATTATGATTACAATTATATGGAACGGATCATGTTGTTCCGTATGTTCTATTTTAAGCGGGACACTGATTCCTGGCAAAAATGTGGAACGCTCAGTCACATGTGCTTTCAACATAGGGTATAGGGCTACAAGCCGTATAGGCCAACTGTAAACCCCCCTACTTTCGGGCATTGGAGTTCAATAATTGTAAAAGCGGTGTTTCTGTTATATGGCATGTAAGTAGAAAGTGAAGAAGGTAGAGAAACTAGGGTAGAAACAAAGCAAATACTTGAGACTGTTGTTGTCATTCAGATAATTTTCAAAAGATATTTGGTAAAAGATCATATCAAGCTTGAGATTTCATAACCCTCCAAAGTTTAAATACTCTAGAAAATACGAATTTCAATACACTTTGTTGTTTCTAAATCCAAATTAACACAAAGTAAAACAACATTTTTATTGCCATCCACCCGTTGCACTCTAAGCGCTAGCATTATTTATTTTTCGAATACATGCACTAAATGTAAATGAAATATGTAAAAAGACATTTTATAATCGTCCATCTAATTCCCTTTAGGCACTCAAATTATGTGTTGGGAAATTCTCTTCTTTTTCAGTGTTTGTCGGGCGATATCTTGTATAGCTTATCATCATATCTTGATTCCATAAGAAAAAAAAAAAGTTTGACCTCATGCGGTTCTGGCCACTGTTCAAAAATAAACTTGAACTAATTAAAATAGAAGATAAAAAGATGGGAAATAAGAGTATTATTTTGTTGGAATAATTATTGATTTTACATCTGGAAAATAAAGATTAAACACAAAGAAAGGTGACGGCTGAGTCACCATCATATTGTTTTGTCCTAAGTTTTATATAAACAGCTCTTTCTTCGTCATGACGTTCCTGGGATAAAATAACCGAGAAAAATTCTCTTCAATCTCTTATGCACACAATGATACATATATATATATATATATATATATATATATTGTAATTGTATGTATTTGAATAATGTTTAATTTTTTTAGGTTTTTTTGTTGAGTTTCTTATTTAGAATCATGATTTAGTTTTTATTGTTATAAATATATTAAAAGTTTCGTAGTTTTTTATGAGTTATTAATTTTTATTTTTGTATGATTTATTTTATATGATTTATATGTGTATTGATAAAAAAAAAAAGTACAAGAAAATAGGTCATCAATACTTTTTGCCCCAGGTCTTGAATATATTAAGGACGGCCCTGCCAGCAGTGTAGCCTATATAAAACAAATGACAAACAAAAGAAGAAGAAGAATGAAGAACAAGAAAGAAATGTAAACGTTGACTCTCGAGAACTAGTAAATGTATGATCGGAAACAAAATGAGTCTAGATTTAATGTAGTAACTAGCTAGTTGTGATATTTATAAGCAAAAGGATAACATATTACATCGAGGAATAAATGCTTGTGATGTGCCTAAAAACAAACCCAAATCAAACAATCCTTTTTATAGGTTGTTTGGATACTACTTAAGAAGTTGTTTTCGACTTCTGGAAACAAAAAATTAGAAGTTAGTTTGGGTAAACAAATTCAAAGTGACTTCTAGAAGAAAAAAAGTTCACTTTTTGTGAAGTAAAAACATTTTTCTTCTCGAAAGCGTGTTTCTTTGAGAACAACAAGATAATGATAAGTTTGAGTTTCAATGAAATTAAATTCATAATTATCCATTTCCCATTCGACCATATTATTTTTTATGCGACTTAATTTCTGGCTCGTCAATTTTGCTCTCCTAGCACACAACACCAAATAAAGAGAAAATGGTCAATGGAATTTGGAAACCATTTTTGCGTCACAATAAAAATGACATTTTTATCATCCAACAAGCATTAGGAGTACATGTAAAAAAATATTTTAGAAAAAATAACTGAGTTGATTGAACAACTTCTGATAATAAAACTTTGAATAATACTTGTGGGAGTAGAAAATAACGTAACCACGTGGAAGCATCTCAAGGATCGGATGTTGCATTAGAAGATATGAGGTGAAGCACTGGATAAAAGTTCAAAAGTTACTTTACCCTTAATCGAGACATCTACCATGCGCACATGATGGGGACACGTATGAGATGCACAACAAGATCAACGGTCAAGTTCGTAATGCGTAGTTGAGGATTTAATAAAAGTCAGAACGGTCAGATTAGTGGAAGACCAGGATTGACTGGACAGGTGGCCGAAGAGTATTTGCTAATAGTCAGATTGAAAGTGATGTCTTCAGTGAGGATGATTATCATTACTACGCGAGGTTCCCCCAAACAAGACTGGACTCTAGCGAAGATAGAAGGACAACGACATCACTCGCTGAGGAATGCTTCGGGAGCTCAGCGAACAATAAGAGTTGTAACCCACTATCTGCGAAATTGTCTATAAAAGGAGAGAGAGTTCATTGGGTAAGGGTTGAGATTTTTGTGAGTGAGAAAGAGAGATATAGTCATTTAATGTACTCGAGAGCTACATAGAAAAGAGAGATGGTAATCTTCATTCAAGCATAGTAAAATCATCCCGTGGACGTAGGTATTAACACCGAACCACGTAAAATCATTTGTGTCTTATTTTCCAGTTTTTATTCTCGTATATTTGCTAGCTTAGGATATTTGGGTGTGGTTGTAGGATAATCTGCAGCTACATTTTGGCGCTAGAAACAAGGAGAAATGTATCAAAAGGATTTATCCTACCTGATTTGTGAGAGAAAATCGATTTTACCTAAGTTTATACATGATTTGTTGAAAATACAGAGAGAAAATAGTAGGTCAGAGAGACCCTGTAGGAAATTCCTCATGAAATCTAAGATCTAAGAGAGGTACGAGTATTACGCTTTAATAAAAATCAATCTTCATTTTTTGTGCTAAAATTTTCAAAAGAACACGAAAGAAACAATAAATGTTGGGATTCTTGAAGGAAATGGATCTTCAAAAAAGCCAGATCTAGGTTTCACTTGTTTAGAAAGAAAAGGGTGGGAAAAATATTTGTTTACCAGAAATAACATGAGGTTTGTACGGACATGAAGTTCACGTAAAAACCTGTCTTCTTTAGCAAGTTAAGTTTTAAAGCCCAGAGCGGCGCTCCTTTTAAGGGAATACATTTCGATAAGATCCACTTTGGATCTACATAAACTTATAAAGAACTCATCACCCCTGTTACCACCAGATAAAGAACCAAACCTATTAAAAACTCTTGTTTTTTTAATGGTTAATTTCTAAAACCCTAACTCTTTATAAGGGAATGGGTTCAGAGATAGAAAATGTGGAATACCCCTATATATATAAATATATAAGTTATCAAACCGATCAAAAATCATATAAAATCATCGATTACAAAAATAAATAAATCAAATGTAAAGATTACAGGATTACTTTTTCCGGATTAATTGGATTTTGGTACTTGAGTTTTGTCCATTAGAGTTTAGTTTAATTTTTGACCAACTTAGAATTTGGTATCTGGAAATGACGTTGACTGTCTTTTACCGTCTATGACCATACTTTAATTAACTTTATAAAATTAAATATATATATATATATATATATATATATATATATATATATAAGTTTACAAATGTACTCTTGATGTGGGCCTAGGACCCAACGATTGTAACAAAACCATTAAGCCTACAGTCCATATTTGAGAGATCACTTGCCCTAAATTTCGACTCATTCTTCTTTCACCTCCAACTCAGATCTCCTATCAATTCTCTAATGTTTATCTCCTAAAATAACTCAAACCCATTCATCACAAACTCTCAATCATTAGCATCACTACAAATTCAACGGCACACCAAAAACATCAAATTCTCATTCACGACCAAAATTTCGAACACCATTAAAACTACATCAACTCAACCTGCCTGAATCCGTCCCATGTGATTATATTGACGGCAACAGTTTCTTCTCAAATCCACCACAGAAAGCGTCTTCTTTAATTCAACCACTCAAACCTGTATTTCCTCACAAACACCAATTTAAGCTTCATTCCAAACACCAATCAAAACCCATCTTCGAATTCACTAACCACACATATTCTTTCACTGCAGAGAATCGTCTTCTTCAAATCTATCTTCTCTGCAACAACCACCAGCGACTCAACATAAACATCTTCACTTAACTGGTTTCTTGTCTCAACTGCCACTTCCCTGTAAGCAACACAAACCCAATTTCTCCCCCAAATCGAATCATTTTTTCTTTCATCTCTTCATAAACCCATGAACAGATTCAACCACAAATCTGCATAACCACCCCGTGAACAAACTCAACCGAAAACCTAATTGAAGAAGTAGTTTACCCAAATCCAATCAATTTTTCCGATAAAACCGTTTTTATTGTTTCCTCTACCAAAATTACATCTCCCCCCAATAAAGCAGTCATTTCTAAGTTCTAACCCTTATTTAGATACAAACCCTAACCCTAACCCTAATTTACAGCATACTCCAAAAGGTATAGATTATGCTGAATGTCAAACTGAATTTAGTGTTGGTGGTGATGATACTGATATTGAACAACAACAACCTAAGATGAATTGGTTTTATTCGTTGATCTAAAAACATAATTACTAGATACTAATTTCGGTGGTTTGAAAAATGTCGATGCCAGTGTGGATGGGACTTCACAGTACAAGAAGTGCTGCTGGTGTCTGATAAACCCATTTCTTGGAATTTTCTTGGAATATTCGCTTAGTAATTAAATTTTATTTAAATTTTTCTAACAATTAATAAACAGAAGTAAATATTTAACTTAGTTAACGTGGGTCAATATGAAGTTTAGGTACCAAATTTTAAGTTGGACAAAAGTTAGACCAAATACTAAAGTTGGACAAAAGCCAAATATCAATATTCAATTAACTCTTTTTTTTCTTTCCTGATGTGTATGAATATACAAAATTTAGACTTTTGATAAGGTAGGAATATAAAAGTAAAGGGTAC
Source organism: Papaver californicum (assembly GCA_023531435.1). Lineage (NCBI taxonomy): Eukaryota > Viridiplantae > Streptophyta > Magnoliopsida > Ranunculales > Papaveraceae > Papaver > Papaver californicum. Next base: position 16,088,936 of record JAJJMC010015859.1, read on the forward strand.
AGAGAAAAAGGATACTAGTAGATTTGGGGTTATATAAAAAAATACTACTCCCTCCGTTTTTAGAAAAGTGTTACTATCACTTTTTCATTTTAGCTTAAAAATAGGCCAATTAAAAAAAATGATAGTAACTATTTTCCTGAAACGGATGTAGTATTAAAGAATAGGTTTGTAACTTTTCTTTATTATTTGATAAGTGTGTTTGATTATATTTTTTCGTCCCATTTAACCATTTAATTAACCGTTTAGGGCTAGCAAGTAGATATTTGTAAAGTGGATTTCTAAATGCAAAATTGCCCTATTTGTGTTCTTCTATAGGGCCCGTAAATAGGGTTTCCCTGTACTACTATATAAAGGTCTAGTGGAGTAGGCCGAAAATTAGGGGTGAGCAACAGGTGGAATCTGTGGATTTAGGATCATCCATATCCAGTCTATCAAATATGAGGGTATTAGATTTAAATCCATATCCAGTCCATCACCTGCGGGTTTAACACCTGCGGATGGGTGGATGGACCATGAATTTTATATTTTTATAGAAAAATAGGTTCCATAGCAAAAAATTAATTTACATCTTAAATTATTAAAATTGAAAGAATATTAAATTATTACAACATAGCAACGTTATAATTATACTAAAATACCTTCAAGTGTCCGTTGTTTGTGTGGTGAATCCACCGAATGGCCTTCAAAATACTAAATATCTTTGTATATTTGTTATATTTTGTCATTTTCTCTTTATCTTAACGGGTACAGATGTCCAATAGATTTTCATACTTGCATCCGCACTCAACCCAATATTTATTGGGTTTTTAGAGATGCATCCATGTCCAATCCACGTATGGGCGGATTGAGTGTCTACACGCAAAATTACGGATGGATTGGGTTGGGTTAGTGGGTTGGGCGATCCATGCTCACCCCTACCGAAAATACTAGAAAGACACCAAAATTTGACACCAAAAAAATACCCGTCTACATGTTGCATAGGTATTGGTTCATGGTAGTTCAGCCGCGACCCACTGCGGGCCCAAAAAGGTTCATCATTCCAAATCTAGGGTTTAGATGAATGCCACATAGGGATGTAAAAAAACGGGGTCAAAACCCGGGGCCTCCCTTGCACTTTCCAGAGTAGACCTAAGGATTTTTATCAGTAAGATCTCAATTTATTTTCTCTTATCTGTCTCTTATCTCTGTCAGCGGAAATACACGAATCTATCTATCACCGGATTGGAGGGTGGTTCTTCTTCTTCGGATTATTATTATCATAGATTTATCAGGCAATTTCTTGACATATACATGAGATATTTTATAAAAAAAGTTATAAGTTTCGTGCCTTATTAGGGTCTGGATCGTAGAACAACAGTTGATGCATTAGGTTCGTGTACTGATTTTGACTATTTGATTTGTTACCAAAATTTCCTCATGAAATAGCAAAATGGCAATATTTCTTAAGTAACTATCGTTTAAAATTTAACCAGGTATAGAGCGACTTTTTGTCGAACATCCTGAATGCATTATTCAGACTATTTTTTTACCGAACCTATGGGTCATAATACTCATCATCCAAAAAACAAATTCCTAAATTTTATGCCTCAAATAGGATCTCGAGATATGACTTTTTTTTCGACCTCAGAATGAGTTCAAGACTTTCATAACGCATATATATGTTTTGTTTCTTCACCTAAGAATCAACAACAACAACAACAGATGTCGACATTGATAAACGGATATCTAGAGTTTAAAGAATCATTGTGTATGTGAGAGAATAAATTCTGAGGTACACGTAGGTAAAAACTATTAGATAAGTAACGAGCTATAATAAGACGAGAAACACTGGAACAAAGTCTTTTGAAAGCGTTGAACTGACAGCTGCAAAATCTTTAAAGATTGATCCTGACAGCATTAGTGCATGACCGACACATGGGTTGCGGAAAAGTAAGGCACACTGCACAAAACAGATAGCCTTGCTGCCTGACCAACACGTAGGTAGCGGGAAAGTAAAAGTGTACTGACCAAGACAGACAGCTTTAATTGCTCGACTGACAACAGGTTGCGGGAAAGCCTGACACAATAAAGAGTAATAATGAGTATCGATGCATGAATGACACGTATCGACTCTACAAGCATCGGAACGCAAAGAATTAAAGCATGATGAATCACTTTAAATAGCTACGTGTCAAACATGCCGTGATTCAAATAAGATCGCAACAGTCATACCAATCCAAAACAAACTACAAGACCTAAGAAGAAGTGCGGGATAATCCGTAAGAAACTATGGGAAACAGGCAATACGCAGGCTAAGACTTGCGGAAGGAACTATCAGGCTTTGCGGGAATTGCGAATAGGCCTTGCGGAACTACATATCGCGCCAAGAATGGATAAGAATAAATAAGTGGAAAGGTAGATTGGTGGGCTCCATCAATTTCGTTATAAATACCCAGCTCATTAACATGAGAAGGGGTTGGAAAATGAAAGGAGAAATTAGACTGAAGACATTAAAGTGATAACAAAGAGCTTAGGTATGAAATTTATGTACTTGTTTAGTTCATTTGATTCATGAGGAACATGATTATGATTTATAGGAAGTCATCTTATTGGTATAGATTATTTCTCTTCTCTTTTCTTCTGTATAGATAAGTATGATCATATTAATGGATCCAATTATTTTACTTTTGAATGTAAATAGTTTTACTGATTGAATCACATAAATTCTTTTCATTTCATTTTACTTTGATTGTTTTTTCACTTTCAAAATATTATGGTGAGACGATTTATGACAAGAAAATGTACTTTATTGGATTTTATACACTTTTCGTTGTTAACATTCTTCTAACGGTCTTTGGTTAATCTACGACTCTATTGCATCAACTACATGTTCTATGATCCAGATCCTAATTAGGCATGAAATAAACGATCCTTTTACAAAATATTTCTCTCTCTCTCTCTCTATATATATATATATATATAATTGTGATTATCATGATCGTATGTTAATCATATCAAATAGTATAGGATCCGTGCACATGCTTATTTACACGCTATCACACATGATTTGCGTCGTTTTTTCCATAAAACTCAAACGAAAAAGATGCCAGATTTTGGTAATCACAATTTGGCGCTAGAAATAGGTATTGAATAAAGAATTTATTCTACCTAACAAAACTTTGTTGTAAATTTTTTTGAGTTGTTTTCTATTTGAAAAAATTTCTCTTTAAAATGCAATAATTTAGGTCATATGAAAAAGTTGTATATATGAAACGAGTCAATTGATGAATATATAAATTTGATCGTTATGATCATATTTTTTATTTTTTTTACTAATTTATACCTTATTTCTCGAATTCAAGAAATTTTCACCTAACAACATATCATATTTATTAGGTAATTGATTTTATGTTCAACTAAATTTCTGATACCTTCAAAGATCAGTGAAATAAAATTTTAATTTAGTGTTTGAGCTTGGTAGTAATATGTACCATTTGGTTTCAACCAAATTGTGTTGCAAGTTTATTGAGAATGATAAAACCTTTTGAAACACATAATTTATTATTTGAGCTCTTTTAGAATACTGGACAAGAAATCTCTACAGCAACACAAGTTTGAGTTAAGAAGAAATTACATCACCACAAAAGTAAATACACAAACGAGGACAGTGTCACATAGAAGCGTGCAAGATCAAGATGCCAATTCAGGAAATCAGGATAGTAATGTTATAGGTGCTCCTCAACAGAGGGAAATAACGAGAAGGTCACAAGAGAAAGAACCCAGTAATAACCATATAAATAATTCTGAAGGCCACTCAACTAGTTGTTCATCCCAAGAAAATTCTCAAAACAGTATGGATCACATTCAACAATTAATGGAAGAAATGGATGCGATGCGAAAGGAACAACGAGTTTGTGCGGAACAAATTTCACTTTTGACCAAAGAAAATCAAGCACTTAAAGAAAGAGCCGAGCATGGTGCGGAACCATCTACAACAAGAACGCAGGGGCAAGAAGCAAGCTCCAGCAGACCCGCAGGAAGAAAGATGAAAATTAATAGAGATCAGAGAGTAACGGTGGTGCAACCCCTGCGCTAGCAGAATGAGTCAGACAGGTATGATCTTGATGGATCAAGGTTGCAGAGTGACAAGTGGCAAAAATGCTATGAGGACATGGAATTAATGCGAGAAGAAATAAGGAATTTGAAGAATAAAGAGGGCGGAAGATTAGAAGAAGTGTTAAAAGAAGCAATACGGACACCATTAGCACCACACCTGGCATATACATCAATACCACATGAATGTAGTATTCCCCTTTTCGAATGCTACGACGGGACAAAAGACCCAACGACTCATTTGAAATATTATAATTGCACCATGACACGTTGGGAACAAGATGACGTTGTCATGTGCCGGTTTTTTTCTTCAAGTTTAAAAGGAATAGCTTTGGTGTGGTATGACAATTTACCAGAAGGGTCGATAAATTCTTACACACAGATGACCCGCAAGTTCTTAGAAGCATATATGTACAATCAGCCCGCAGATGCAGGAATGGACAAATTGTACTCGCTTGCCTCATCAACAGAAGAAACCATAAGAGATTATACAGATCTTTGGCAAACGATCTGCCAAGCATTTGGGGATGTAACCCCGGAAGTCGAAATCAATAGTTATAAATGGGGAATAGCCAATCGGGAAAGCCAACTCTTTGTTAATATCCATAATACAAATCCAAAAAGCAAAGGGGATCTCAGATATATCATTGAAAAATGTGCAAGATTGCAGGACATTCAGAGGCAACATCCAAGAATAATATCACAACAACAAGGGAATGCAAAAAGAGCCAATTCTATAGAGCCATCATCCGGATCTGGGAAGAGGTTTGCGGGAAAAATTCCAAATAATGAATCAAAGCGAACTAAGATGGATGAAAGAAGAAAATTTATCCAGCAATTTGAGGAACGAATTTTTACTAAACTCAATATTCTTTATTCTGAAATTTTAAATGCAATAAAAAATATACCAGATTTCCAGTGGCCGCGGACAAAAGAACAACAACCAGAACATACACAGAATTCTAAGGAGTATTGTGAATACCATTGTTATCGGGGTCATTCCACAAACCGATGCAGGAATTTAATAATGCAAGTGCAAAGGCTGATCGATGCGGGGGAGCTAAAAGAATTCATTCAATCAAATGATCCACTACCAAGGTCTGATAAGGGAAAAGCTGTAAATATTCCCCAAAATAATCGAACTATAAACATGATCACATATTCTGAGTCAAATCAATCATCCTTGAGTGCAGCTATCAATGAGAAATTGCATAAAAGAGTCCGAAATCATGAAGTCTTCAAGGTTGTGGGAAGAGTTACTGAGTCATGGGAAGGATGGATGGCGTCCCCATTAACTTTTTCTGCAGATGAGGTTGATCAAGAGGTTGAAATGCACAACGATCCGTTGGTACTCACATTGCTTGTGTCTGGATGGAATGTAAGTAAAATTATTATGGATGGGGGCAGTTCACTTAATGTATTGTTTTATGATACCTTTCGGAAGATGGGGTTAAAAGATGATCAGTTAACTCCTTCATGCTATACAATTTATGGGTTTAACGGATTAGCTTCAAAACCGAAAGGGGAAATTTTACTTGATGTTACGGCGGGTCCGATAAGTATTTTGACAAAATTCAGTATAGTAGAGACTCCATCTCCGTATAATGCTATCATCGGTAGGCACTGGGTTCATCAGTTGAAAGGAGTAACTTCAACATATCAACAGTACTTGCGGTTTCCAACACCGAAAGGAGAAATGGAGATAAGAGGAGATCAAAATGAGGCAAAATCTTGCATCATGGCAGAAGTCCGCATGAATGAAGAGCGACAACAGCAGCAACAAAATAAGAAGAAAGAGCACAAGACGAAGGCTAAAGAAGAAGCCTTCAACCAGTATATGATTAAGACTGCGGGAAGTAAAGCAATAGATGAAGTAACTGAAGGGAGTGCCATAAAGGAAACCATGCCAAAGATAGATGAACGTAGTTTCCCAGCATAGCAATCAAAGGGGGCTCCCACACTCTTAGAAGCTCCCAAACCCACCTTTACCCCAATAGAGGAGACCAAAAATGTTAACATTGGAACGAAAGAGTTTCCCAAATTAATAAAGATTGGAACGCTGATGGAGACGGAAAAGGAGCAAAATTTGATCCTACTACTTCGAGAATTTTTTGTGGACATATTTGCATTGAAGATGGAGGACATGCCAGGCATCGACCCAAACATTGTACAGCATGAGTAACATATACACCCCGAAGCTACACCTTTTCGGCAACGCATACGAAAATTTACGCCCGAATATCATGTCTCAGTTGAAAAGGAATTAAAAAAGCTCATGGATGCGGGATTCATCCGAGAGGTGCGATACCCAACTTGGATTTCCAACATGGTTATTGTACCCAAAAAAAATGGCGGAGTTAGAATTTGCATAGACTTCACCAATTTGAACAAAGCATGTCTGAAAGACAATTATCCACTCCCAAGCATAGATCAGTTGGTGGACGCTGTTGAAGGTCATGAAGCCTTATCCTTTATGGATGGACAATCAGGATATAACCAGATCGCACTAGCTGAAGAAGATCAAGAGAACACTGCATTCTTTACTCCTTGCGGTTTGTACTGTTATACCAGAATGCCATTTGGGCTGAGAAATGTAGGAGCAACTTATCAACGGCTCGTTGATGCAATTTTTAAACCATGGATAGGCCGCACACTCGAAGTTTATGTAGATGACATGCTGATAAAAAGTAAATTTTCAAAAGATCATTTACAAGATTTGAAAGAGATATTTGAAGCCTTACGGAAATACAGAATGAAGGTCAATCCTGACAAGTGCATTTTTGGGGTCACTTCAGGGAAGTTTCTGGGGTATTTAGTTACCAAAAAAGGAATTGAAGTTGATCCCGCAAAAGTTCAGGCAATAGTAGATATGCCACCTCCAAAGAATGTTAAAGAAGTGCAGAAGCTAAATGGTTGCCTGGCCGCACTCAGCAGGTTTATCGCAAGATCCTCGGAGAAATGCAAACTCTTTTTTGATATTTTAAAAAAGAAAAATAAATTTGAATGGAATGCGAAATGTGATCAAGATTTCCAAAATATCAAGGTCTACCTCGCGGCATTACCTGCACTGCAAAAACCAAAGCCTGAAGAAGTTCTGGCCTTATATATTGCAGCGACCGAAGACGCAGTAGGTGCGGTGTTAGTCCGGACCAATGAGAAGATTGAAAAACCCGTGTATTATATCAGTAAGACTTTGAACCCCGCAGAAAGAAATTATACGAAAATTGAACAATTAATCTTAGCACTGGTGTTTGCTACCCAAAAATTACGTACGTATTTTCTGACACATTATGTGCGGGTACCAAGCAAAGCACCATTGGAGTCAGTACTGAAGAATGCAGGAAAAGTCGGAAGGATAGCAAAATGGAACGCACAGCTCGAACAATTCAACATATTATTCGAATTACAAACTGCACAGAAGTCGCAAACTTTGGTTGATTTCCTTGCAGATTTTCCGTTGGACGATGATTTCAAAATTAAAGGTTCGCCCGGATTTGAAAATAATAATCAACCATGTTTCATTTTTTGTTTCCCAATTTTTATTAATTTAGTTACTTATTATTTGATATTGAAATTCAAGCCCGGATTTAAAGATGATGACCCTCAGAACATCCTAAACTCTGTAAATCTCCAAAGATGGGAAGTATTTGTTGATGGAGCCAGGAATAAAGAATGTGCGAGAATTGGTATCGTAGTTACAACCCCTACAGGGGATAGAATGGTACATTCATTCCGACTAGAATTCGATGAACATACAAATAATATAGTAGAGTATGAGGCTGTGGTTCACGCCCTTAGGCTCATCATTGAGTTGGGGATAAGCGATGTTTGACTCACAAGTGATTAACAATTAATAATTCGACAGGTTGAATTAAAATATCAAGCGCTTGATGAAGACTTGATAGAATATAAAAATCTTGTGCAAAGACTGGCGAATCAGATTCCAAATATAAATTTTCGGCATATATCTAGAGATAAGAATCGATATGCTGATGCGTTAGCATTTATTTTTTTAATGATAAAGGATCGAAATACATCAGCGGAAACAATTGGGCGTATCTATGAACCATCAATCAAGTTGTGGGCAGTTGAAAATATGGAAGAACAAATTGGGGAAGATATTAATGATGTAGCTATCCAAAGTGATGCAAATTTCCCACAAAGATTAGAAAATGACCTAACTGGAGAAGATTGGAGAGTTTCAGTACAACAATATCTGCAAGATGGGATACTACCCACAAATTCTAAAGAAGCAAGGAAGGTGCAATCAAATCTGTAAATTATCAGTTGCGGGATATAATTCTTTACCGAAAGTATTTTTTGGGACCGTTACTCCGATGTTTATCACAAAATGAAGGGTTACGAATTCTCAAGGATATACATTATGGAGATGCGGGAAATCATAGTGGAAGACGATCACTGGCATTAAAGGCAAAAACGCAGGGATATTATTGGCCATTTATGCATAAGGATGCGGGAAACATGGTAAAAAGGTGTGGAGAATGCCAGCGTTATGCGAAAAAAATAAAAGCTCCCGCAACAAAACTTAATTTGGTGCTCAGCCCTTGGCCATTTGTAAAATACGGGATAGACATTGTCGGGCCGTTGGTGGAAGGAACTAAAAAGAGAAAATATTTGATTGTAGCCACAGATTATTTCACTAAATGGGTTGAGGCCAAATCTCTTGCACGAATCAAGGATACTGATGTATTTAAATTCTTATTCGAAAATATAATCTGTAGATTTGGAATTCCGGTATCCATAGTCTCTGATAATGGACATCAATTACAAGGGAAAATATAGATATTCTTTTCGAAACATTCAATATACAAAAAAAAAAGTCAACCCCACTCTATCCGCAAAGTAATGGACAAGCCGAAGCAACAAATAAGACAATTGCCATGAATCTAAAGAAAACTCTTGATGGTCACCATAAACGGTGGTGTGAGCAGCTCCATAATATATTATGGGCATACCGTACCACAAGAAGGGAATCCACTGGTGAATCACCATTTCTTCTTACTTACGGAACAGAAGCAGTTATTCCAACGGAAGTCATTCTACCCACTACAAAAACAGAAGCATGGGAGAAAAATTTAAATTCAGATTTAATGTTGGAATAGTTGGATGGCCTAGAAGAAAGAAGAGAAGTTACACTTCAAAAAATGGAGAATTATCAAAGTAGATTGGCAAGAGAATACAGTAAAAAAGTAAAGATGCGGAATTTTATGGAAGGACAGTATGTTCTGCGGCAAATCCCGGAATACCAAAGAGATAAAGCATCGGGAAAATTTGCACCTACGTGGGGAGGACCTTACATTATAAAAGGTGTTGCAGGATAAGGATCGTACCACTTGCGAAATATGGATGGAGGAATTTTACAACATCCTTGGAACGCCCAATATCTCAAACCATATTATCCTTGATCCATAATGCAATTGTGCAAAAGTATGCATTTGTAATAGGTAAAGCACATCAAATGAAATCTTCCTAAAAGATCCAAATAAGTACCTATGACTATAAGATTTTTCGCAACAGAGATGTCTAACATTATATTGATTTTTATATCAGGTACTCTCCACTTCAGGAAGTGCTCACAGTTAGCAATACAATTATACGACAATTCAGTTCTACGTTAGGTAAAGCTACAAATGTAACCTCTCTAAGAAAGTCCATGTGAATGTCTATGAGTGTATGACTATTGGGTCTTTCGCCAACAAGGGTGCCTAATGTGATTTTATTTGTTGTATCTTTCTCTATTTTAGGGGACTTTCGGGACTGCATCCTAACTTCCTCCTGGCCCGAGTGAAGTTAGACATGTGTTACACCCACAATATAACTCAAGGTACAAAATTTCCTTGCGGTTAAATAAATTGCACTAATACAATAAACTAACAATCAATGTATATTCAAAATCTGTTTTACAGGAATAAAGTTATATGGAGATATGAAAAAGCAACTACAACAAAGAGATGAAGAAGAAGGAAACAACAAGAAAAGAAGGCTAAGGAGCGGGAAGAACGTCTTTAAAGGGAGGATTATTTGGAACATCTCTGCGCTTGTAAACTTTTGTAAATCCATCGGCTTGTACTTGGTCAAGAGTGTTATTGACCGCTTTTACAATTTTAGCTTTAGCTTCGACTCTTAACCATTCAATATAAGTTTTTCTATTTTTAATCTCCACTTTGAATTGATTTACTTCAGTTTCGCATGTCTGGACCCTTCTTTTCAAAAAGTTTATTTTCCCCTTCTCAACAGCTAAATCCCGAATAAGGATTTCATTCTTCGCAGCCTCATGTTTTAGAGTCTCTTCAACACTCTTAGCATTAGAAGATACAAGCTCAAGTTGAGCTTGCGCTTCGCTGGCTTTTGTGGAGGAAAGCTCAAGCTGAGTTTGTGCTTCATTAACTTTGGCAGAAGACAGCTTAAGTTGCCTGTTGAGTTCTTCTATCCTAGTAGTTGCGGCACCAAGCTCCTCCTCAGCCTTAGCAACTCTTGTTGTTGCGTCCTTAAATTTTTCTTCAAAACCTGAAATTAAAGTAACGGGTTAATCGATGCGGGAATAATATTGAATTTTAAGCTTACGATCAAATAGGATACCTCTAGTGAGGGATTCAAACTCTAAAAGTTCACAACCCATTGTATCTTTGTAATATCAAGGAAATCATATTCTCCCGAAAGCTCGATGTAATCGGCCTTGAGTTGTTCGAAATGCTGTTGACATTGAGTTAACTCTGTTTCATTGTCCCGCAGACGATTTAACTTAGATGTGCATCTTTCTATTTCTTTGTGCAACCGGAGAATATCGCTCTCCCGATGAAGAATAGAGTCAGATAAATTTATAATCGTAGCTTGAGCATCCGAAAGGGATTTTCCCTTAGCATAAGCCTCCGCAGAAGAGTTGTCTCTGTCCTAAATGAGCTGAGCGATGTACGAAGAAAGTTGAGAATGATGATACGATCCAGAATGGGAAAATCCCGCAAGGATATTCCGTCGTTCCGCACAAAGCTTACGGTTCTCTTCTTCCAATCTTTCAGATATTGCCCGTGCTTCAGAAACGCAACCTTTAGTCCACAGCAAAGTGGCATCAAATTCTACTTTCTTGCGAACTTTTTCCACGAATAAAAGCCGCTGTTGTGATTCTAGTTGATTATACTTCTGAATAACCGAATCATGACTATCTACAAGATCATTGAATTTTGTCTTGATCTCCATATTATCATTATTAACCTTTACAACATGATCTCTCAACTGTATAATCCTATGCTGCATCCTAGATACAAGTTCTGAATCCCCCGCTGATCCCATGAAGTAGTTCAGAAAACAAGAGAAATAAAATAAGAAAAAAACTAACTCCGAGAAATAATAAAACCTTGGTTCTAAAGATTCAACATTTGTTGGCGGAGCGCATCATTCTCCCATTTCAAATCTAAAGCGTCATTTTCTACGGCCCTAAATCGGGACTCCATCATCGTGGACCGCGCTTTGTAGAATTGATATGCAGTATGTGCCGCACTTTGACCTCGTCCAAGCTGCAGAATTAAGGTTATGATCAAAATAAAAATAACAAAAGGAAATCAAAAGGAAAAAAGGCAATTAAAATACATGTAGAAGATCTTGTTGCGGAAAAGAATATACCTGTCCGTCCGCAAGTGAGAGAGTTTCCGCTAGAGAAGAAGGTTCGCTGATGCGGAATAAGGGATCGACGGCTTCACCTTGATTTTTTAACCACGCATCTATAACTGCTTCATATGGAGCAGCCTCCATGGATTTACGCAACCGGGAGACCGAAGAACTATCCGACTTCACCGGAAGATAATTATAAGGAATAGACAGAAGGTTCTTTGACATGAACCATCAAAAACCTTCCTCTTCTTTATCCAAGAGGTTGGAGGTCTCGCCAATTTTCCTTTCTCTGCTTGGTTGCGAGAACTCCCAATTTGGCTGAACTGAATCAGCAGCAGCCATGCCCGAAGCATTAACACTGGCATGGCCAACTCCAGCTATAGTATCTGAAGGCACATTACTTGTCGAAGTAGTAATTGCTGGTTCATCTACCTCTGCAACATGAGTTTGCCGGTTCACCTCCGCTGAAGTAATTATGGGATCTTCTTGAAGGTTCCGATCCCCTTCATCAGTCGAGACATCTTAATCGGAAGCGGCTTCAAGTGGCTCATCACCAGGAAGAGGCGAGAATTGAAGATAAAATGAAGGATCGGGAACAATAGTTTGCTGCGAGACATCGTCAGCAGTATGTGAAATCTTTTCCGCAGCACCAGCTGGTTTCGCAGATTCAGAGTTCGTTAGTTGAAGAAGACCATAATGATCATCTTCTTGTCTTTCCGTGGCAGAGTTTCCTTCACTCTTTGAGCGTGGAAGATGAACAGTAGAATCATGAATCTCAGCATCTTCTCTATTTGTAGAAGCACGGGGTGCACCCTTTGCTTTCTTCCGACCCTATAAATACACCACAATAATTCTTTAGATGAAATTCTGAAGCGATATAAGAAGTCGTCAGATTAGATAATACCTTTTCAGCAAGGGGTACGGCTTTGCGTTTTACCCTCGCATTATCTTGTGCGCCATCTTCAACCAACGGTACAGTCTCTGGCTCAACTTGTGGCTATAAAATGAAGAGAAAAATTAAATCATTCAATGGAAACTCTAATCATTAAGCAATATGTAAAGCACAAAAGATAGAAAGAAAATCTACGTACCTCAATGACAAGTGGGAACTTGAAATCAATAAAATTCAATCCAAGGGCAATAACCATCGAAGCGAGTAAGAAGATTGTAAGCTACATTATTGGGAGCAGACCCGAAAACCCATGGACCCTCAATAACAAGAGGGGTTCGGTACCATTTGTAGTCGTGATCTTCCCGAATCCTTTCCCTGAGAGGACGCGTTGTCCCCGGAATATACTTCAGCTTTGCGTTGTCAATTTCCGCTAACAGACGGAACCCCTCACCACCTTTGCGGTTCGGGCCAACACTCCATCTTTTGAAATTCTTTACGGAAACATTGTCCGCATAAGTAGCGTGGAAATTTTCCACCATATTATATTTACGTTCCGCAAGGTTTGGAACGTAACAGGTGAAGTTGGTTCTTCCTTGACTGCGCATGCTACATTCGTCAAGAACTCGCCACCAATTTGCATTGTACTGTGTGATGGATCGTACTAAACTATAATGGGATTGATTTCGGCTGGCAAGAACTTCGAATTGAAAAGGATTTTCGCTGTCATATAAAGGAATCTGAAGACCCGCATCTAAAGCTCCCGCAGGGATTAATAGTCTGTTGTTGGTGTAGTCAAAACCTTCCATCATCTCCAGAGTAATTTCATCTTCAACACAGTCATAAAATGAGACTTTGAATCGGTGGAGACTATGAACCCTTTTGAATTCCTCGAGATTTATGTGTTTGAAGCTGCAGCTGTCATGAGCACGTTTGTCCCGAGGAGCAGGATTGTTGACCGGAACACGGACATTCGCAGGCCTTAAAGGTTCCGAAGGATGACTCCTCGTTACAGGATAACTGGATGGTCTCCTAAATAGAAGTTGATCATCCTGATGAGAAGCATCACCAGTAACTTTGGCTTTACCTTTTCCAGCCATGATAGATTTTCATCTATACAGGAAAGCAAGAAAAAATAAGCTTACTCAAGATCAAAAAGCAAGAGCAGAGTAGAAAAGTTACAAGACAAAAAAAAACAATAAAATCATCATGATTCTCTAATCAGGAGAAATCAAGGATCATGTCAAGATAACCAATCATTAAAAGAAAATTCAACGACTTCTCAATCATTGTTCGTTCCAATAAGCAATAACCAGTCAAGAGCATCATCATCATCATCACTATTTGACTCAAAAGAATCTACGTACAGGGGATAATAATCAAGCAAACGCAAAAAAAAAGGCAAAAGAATTACTTACAGGGGAGTAAAAGAATCTAAGAAGCTTTGATAATGGGAAAAACTGGATCCCGATGAAAAAATCTCAAAATTGTAGAAGTTTAAAAGATGAAAAGATGTTGAAGAATCTTTGAAAAGCTTAAAGGAATGAAAAGTGCTGCAAATTTAAGAAGGAGAAGACTGGGTGTAAAGAATGGAATGAGGAAGATAATTGGTATTAAATAAGAGAAAGATGAAACCGTCGAAAACTGAAAAAGAAATAAAGTTCAGAGATTTGATTTCCTCGAAAAACGCCAACTGACAAAAACGTGCAAAAGAAAGTTACTGCTAGCGAAAAAGCAGGAAAAGGTGTAACGTGGGAAAAGGAGTTATTGCAGGCGTGGAAAATGGAAAGGTAATTATTATTTTTCCTTTTTTCAAATTTTTTAACAACTGTCAATTCCAAAAAAGGAAAAATTGGGCAAATTGTGAGAGAATAAATTCTAAGGTACACCTAGGTAAAAACTATTGGAGTAGTAACGAGCTATGATAAGACGAGAAACACTGGAACAAAGTCTTTTGAAAGCGTTGAACTGACATCTGCAAAATCTTTAAAGATTGATCCTGACAGCATTAGTGCATGACCGACACGTGGGTTACGGAAAAGTAAGGCACACTGCACAAAACAGTTATCCTTGCTGCCTGACCAACACGTAGGTAGTGGGAAAGTAAAAGCGTACTGACCAAGACAGACAGCTTTAATTGCTCGACTGACAACAGGTTGTGGGAAAGCCTGACACAATAAAGAGTAATAATGAGTATCGATGCATGACTGACACGTATCGACTCTACAAGCATCGGAACGCAAAGAATTAAAGCATGACGAATCACTTTAAATAGCTACGTGTCAAACATGTCGTAATTCAAATAAGATCGCAACAGTCATTCCAATCCAAAACAAACTACAAGATCGCAGAAGAAGTGCGGGATAATCCGTAAGAAACTATGGGAAACAGGCAATACGCAGGTTAAGACTTGCGGAAGGAACTATCAGGCTTTGCGGGAATTGCGAATAGGCCTTGCGGAACTACATATCGGGCCAAGAATGGATAAGAATAAATAAGTGGAAAGGTAGATTGGTGGGCTCCATCAATTTCGTTATAAATACCCAGCTCATTAACATGAGAAGGGGTTGAAAATGAAAGGAGAAATTAGACTGAAGACATTAAAGTGATAACAAAGAGCTTAGGTATGAAATTTATGTACTTGTTTAGTTCATTTGATTCATGAGGAACATGATTATGAATTATAGGAAGTCATCTTACTGGTATAGATTATTTCTCTTCTCTTTTCTTCTGTATAGATATAAGTATGATCATATTAATGGATCCAATTATTTTACTTTTGAATGTAAATAGTTTTACTGATTGAATCACATAAATTCTTGTATCATTTTATTTTACTTTGATTGTTTTTTCACTTTCAAAATGTTATGGTGAGACGATTTATGATAAGAAAATGTACTTTATTGGATTTCATACACTTTTGGTTGTTAACATTCTTATAACGGTCTTTGGTTAATCTACGACTCTATTGCATCAACTACATGTTCTATGATCCAGATCCTAATTAGGCATGAAATAAACGATCCTTTTACAAAATATTTCTCTCTATATATATATATATTTTGGATATAATTGTGATTATCATGATCGTATGTTAATCATATCAAATAGTATAAGATTGTGCACACGCTTATATACACGCTATCACACATGATTTACGCCGTTTTTTCCATAAAACTCAAAAAAAAAAGAATTAAAAGCTAATATATTGATGATATGTTCCTCTTGTAAGACTCTATATTCATACCAAAACTAAGCATAATCCAAGGTATCAAACCTCATCATCTACATATGTTAATTTCAACCATTCATTTTTAACGATTGATTTTCAAAATGATAGATGGTGGCGTTTTATATCTCAGATTATGATTATTTTTAGTAAGTATGTTTATTTTATTATATGATAAAAAAATTTAATTAGGTGCTTCTGTATTGGTTAGTGGTTGTACAAGAAAGAAAATAATCATATTATCCAGAGTTTTACAATGTGCATTTAAAAGAACTTAAGAGTAAATTTTTTAGTGAAGCACATGTTTATTGTCATGTGTATTACTTATCTATTCATACAAAAAAAAAATCATTCCTTACAACCTTTGACGGTGATGGCGGATGAAAGAAACATGAGCAGTGGAGGCATATAATAAAAAACGGATCGCGGGAAACTTTTTACTGGTGTACCAGCAAGTAATCCAGCGGTTATTTATTTTTTAGGTCGTTTCTAATTTTCAAAAAAAGAAGAAATAATTTTCCATGTGTTTTATGTTGTTATGTTTATTTTGTTAAATAAAACAACTAAATTATAAGATTAATAGTAAACGAAACATGGACACCAAAATATTGGAGTACATCGTACCTTTCAGTGAACCGTTTTTTTAATTTTGAAACCGTGACAAACCTTTTAATAATTGTTTTGATTTTACAAAACAAAACGGTCACAGTTGGGTACAAAACCGATAATTCTATTAGCTCCAGGTAATTGATAGTTCAAATTTTAACACACGACAAAAGAGAGCTAAAGATATAATAATACCATAAAAAAAGAGTTTAACAATTTCTTTTGTATGCTCAAAAATCATACAAAATTTTAAAAGACATAACCTTCGACTAAATAAGAACATTACTGGTCTACTATTACTCTGTTTTTGTCCCTTGTAAACAAATAAGTTAACCACACAGTCATAACACTAATACAACTCTGTCAACTTACTACTATTATGTCAACTTATATCAACTGTTGGGTGTGATCAACAGCTAAAGTAATCCTTTCGCCTTCTCCGACCATAGAACAAAATGAACCTACAATCAAACACCAAATTTAGATGAATAATGTGCAATTGAAGAAAGACAGAAGAGAAACTTGTTACACTAGATGGAATGCAGTGTTCAAATTCATATCATGTGATGTTATAGTCTACAGTTCTACATTCAGCAAAAATATACATATTCAACACCTACAAATATACATATTCAACATATTTTAAATACTACTATCTCCGTCATGAGGAAAAGTGATAATAACATTTTTCCTCATACGGAGTTAATAACATTTAACAACTATATTATATGAATAAGAAGATACATTTCCTCAGTGATTCATTAAAGGAACTATAAGTCAGAAACAAAACACAATGAGAAAAAAATGTCTAACACTTTAACGATGTATATAATCAGTTAAGCACCCAATGCCCGTCTCAAAATTGAAGAAACCCAAATTCAAATACTACAAGGCAACTTACGGCATATATCTCAACAGGTAGCTCTAGCCTAAAATGTGGCCTAGCCTAGTCTCATATGTACATGGATGGAGCCAGAAGTTTAATTTGGTGGGGACAAATTATTATATCAAAAGTCATAACTTAGATTCAACTAGCCCAATTTTTTTATTTTTTTAAAGTTAAGTTTTGGTTTGCGAAGACATTAAAATATTTGTTTAATCATAATTTTAAAAATATGTGTCAAACATAGTATGTTATGACATGTTTCATATTTATCTCATAATTACACTTTATTTTAAGGTTTTCAGTTGCATATAAAACGATGAGAATTAGTTACATAGATGGATAAAAATCTAGTTAATATTAGAAAAGCATAGTGTTAGGACAAAAAATTATTTAAATAAGAACAAATCATATATCTTTCACTAAATTTTTTTAATTACATACAATATAACTTCTATAAAATAATAGGCTTGACACCACCTAATCATATTATTTTAAAGAGATATTTTACATCATCGATAATTTAATAATTTATTATTTTAAAGATATATTAATAATATATTAATTTCAAGAATTCCTAGCTTTTTGAATCTGAATAATTATGGTTTGGCACAAAGTACCTAGGATGTGCAACCATTAATTGACTTTATTTATTAGAAGTTTCAAGATAATGAACCATTGCAAATTGTAGAAACATTAATATTATACTACATACAATATATTCACAAACCCTAACCTAATACAAATAGTATTTAATATATGTCTGAAAATTATTCTTTATTTTTCTAGTGGAATTATTATTTTATATAATATTTGTGACTTATTAATGTTTAAGGGAACTTTTAAAAATGTATTATATTATGATATTGTCGAATTTATTACTTTAGCACTAAGAACCCGAGTCGGGACTAGAAATTCTATTATTTTAGTGTGAAAAGTATATTATCGAATATTATACTAAAGAATTTATACTGTAATAGACTTTCTAAATCTTGTGAGGACAACTGTCCATACTGGGCCCAATGTGGCTTCGTGCTTGCTCATGCTGAATATCTATCTTATTGAGCCAAAACACACCTTTTTATGATCATTTAAATAGGCAATAATAAAAAAGTGGTACTAATAGATCCATTTATTCGGCAATAATAAAACAGTGGTGTTATGATCATCTAAATTGGAAACTAAGTGCAAGCTCATTATTCGGCCAACAAAGAAAAACGAAATGGAGAGAATAAAGAAATTACCGACAGATCAACAACAAAAGGCCAAAGAAAAGGTCGAGGAGGATGACAAGTTGGCGGAACTAAAATTGAATAGTTTACAAAAGGAGTGGGAAGCTTTGACATGGTTTATCACCAAGGAAGATTATGAAGAAAATGCTCGTATGTTAGTGGCACATTGAAAAAGTTATCCTAGTGTTGTGAATTATTTGTTGGACAATTGGTTGATTCCGCATAAAGAAAAGTTTATAGCGGCGTTCATAAACCAATATAAACACTTTGACAATCAATCTACAAGTACGGCGTAGTCATCTCACAACCTATTGAAGAAAAAGCTTCATAGTTGTGATGGTGGATTTGTTACGGTGTTCGAAGCCATGTACGATTATTTCCTTCGTGATATCGACAGAGTTAAGGAGAATTTCAAAAGAAGACGATATATAAAACACGTCAAATATTTAAACGATCCTTGGATCAAGGGGATCACTTATAAGATGTCGTATTGCACAATTGATAAGATCATGTACAAAGTAAGTCATTTTAAGTTGGGAAACTTGCATGGAGAAGTGTGTTTGAACTAACATATCAAGTTTGGGACTCCCATGCCGGCATATGATGGTTAAATACCAAGACGATGTGATCAAAATTCAAGATATTGATCCATTTTGGCAACAACTATCTTTCAATGAACCAATAGTCGAACAAGATTTTGGTGGAATATTTGCCGATACCGACATTGGAAAAGCTCTAGCCGAGAAATATTCTACATTAAACCAGGCCCAAAGGAAAATATTGTTAAGTAAGTTAAGCAACTTCATGTTTCCACACACTATATACGATATCAAGGAACCAACTAAGGGGAAGAGAAAGGGTAGGACTCCTACGAAAGAAAAGAGGCGTGTAGTGCCTAAAAAAACAAGGGAAATGTTAGAAGAATCAAAGAAAAGAGAACCTTCGGGTTTTGAGCATTTGCAAAAGTCTTATGAAGCGGAGGATGAGAAGGAGGAGGATGTTCAAGGTAGAAACAAACGAACAAGAAATCAAACGGAACAAGGAAGACCAAACCGTTGAGATGTTAAAGAAAAAGGTCCCGACATTCCGTCTCAAGAAAGTTCAACAATCAAAGTTGGTAGTAAGGGAAAAGGTCTGGTATTTCGTTCCAAACAAAACTCAAGAAGCATAGGTTAGAGAAGCAAAAGGAACGGATGGTTGAAGAGTTGCAAATGACTCTATCAAGTGGTGAGAAAGAGATGATTCGTATTACAAAAGGATTGATGCAAGCAACCTCTACATTAGAAAGAGATGAGAAAGGTAAAATTTTCCGACCTACGTACATTATATATGAAAATTACTTGCTCTATTTTCCCGATTTTATTCGTGAATATATTAAATCCACCGACGATATTGTTGGCGATGATAGTTATGGTTACAATGTATTCATCGAACAAGTTGTACCATTTAGAGGGGGAAAAGAGATTGGTTTAAACGAATGCAGTTATATAAGGCATAGGTGCTTGGTTGAACTACGTTCTTACCCGGATTTTTACAAGTCAATGATAACACCGGGGGAAGTGGGGAAAAAGGAATCTGTGTTAAATAAAAAGTTTGTTGCATTTAAACGGAGTTTAGTAGGCAACGCTAGCTTGACAGGCGAATATTGGATGAGCATGCCAATATATGGCCAACTATTCGCCAACTCTTTCAATTGCGTCATTCATTATATCTCAGTTGCAATTAGTGTTATATTTGCACAAACAAGAACAACTTTTGTCAAAAAAAATTCTAAAAGAATATGTGTGATAGGGATGGTGCAAAGGTGCCATTTTATCGGTCTCAAATTGAAAGAAGGAATCCAATTACCTCTATTAAGGGTGGGATACGATGGCGCAATCCCTAAGTCTTGGTGTAATCGGTTCGAGCAAAGTTTTGAACTTTGGAACACATTAAAACTATCGAAGGTATCCTTCACACAAATTATTTCCGACTCAGAGTCGGAGTGACAATAGGGGCATATTGACAAAATGTCATATGATTGGTAGTGACAATATCATATGTATTTTGGAGAAATCAAATTATGAATAAAGTATTTTGTTGAAATGTTTTTGTCTTTAGTCTTTTAACCAAAGAAATTTCATATCCCAGGATTTTGTACGGTTGGGTTGGGGTGTAGGAACCCAAATGTAACTAAGATTTATGCAAAAAAAAATGGTGATAAAAATGGGTTAACGGTTGAGTACGACATTTTCAAACCCAACCGTAAAAAACCTTGAATCACAATTTTGATATAAAGAACCCTTTTTCATTACTTAAACCACATTACAACCAATTAAACCAGTACATAGATAAATTATATTTCCACCCATAAAACCACATGACATTACAAAAGTATTAATTTTCAGGTTTGTGAGTGAGAAATAAGTCATTTATGATGTTATAATGAGGTAGGTAATTCCATATTTTCCATCTTATCCATTCCTGAATAGATCTCTCTAAAACTTCATCTTCAGTTTCACCCCTAAGTCGTAGTTGACCAATAATACGAATTAACGTCATAAATTCTTTAACTTGTCTACATATATCATCAAATTGACAAATCAACATAACATGATCACGGTTATAAGGGTTACCGATTTCAGAACAAAAGTTTTCATAGATGGTTTTCCAATTACTTAGACTCACTCTCCCACGTTTCCATCGTTCTTCTCCTATTTTTGGATAACACGGTACGTAGTTACAGTAAAGACATAAATCTTCATCCAAAGTAAAACCAGGAGCTTGAGCCCCAGGTTGAGCCATAATCTATTATATTAGAGTGAGAGTTTAGTTAGGAGATGATTGATGTAGAAGGTGTAATTTTTAAAAATTAGATGGGTGGACATACATATTCTACAATTCTTTCTTTTTTCCTATCTAAACAAGATGTATAACGGCTCAATTTTGAAAAAATCGTCGTACAAGTTTCTGACAGCTTCATTTTCAAACCAAATAGGGACACCTATGTGGAAAAAAAATTACGGTTGGCTAAAGGTAGCACGAACCCAACCATAAGTTCTGGAAGGAAAAATATTCAGAGTTACGGTTTGAAAACTGGGAACTCATTATTTGTCTGTTTTACGGTTGGGTTGGGAAGTTCTTGACTGAATCGTAGATCTGGGATCTAATTGTTTGTCAGGTTTACGGTTGGGTTTGGACTTTAAAAACCATAAATAATCCTGGACCTTGTTTTCTAACATGTTCTTGCACTCCGAATTTAGCTACATAAATCCAACTTTAAAACTTATTCATTCATTCTAATTAAAATTGAGATAAAGTTGTTCATTCACTCAAACAAAAACTAAACAAAATGCAACAATTAGTAGCACAAGAAATCAAGCTCCAGGATAATTTATGGTTAAGTTTTTACTTTACAAACCCAACTGTAATTGTTTCTAAAATTTGATTTCTAACTGTTTGGACTTAAAAGGAAAATTCATAATAATTTTCATTGAAGGAAAATACCTAAAGTAGATCATAAATTACACTTGAATAGTTAATATAAATTGAAATATTGGTCATTTTCTTTCAAGACATCATAACATGTTTGATGCGTTAACTTTCTGCCATAGAGACGCTTATATTCGTTAAGAGCATGAGTTTCTCTGGGAAAAAAAATCAATAATAAGTTAGTATTATATTCAAATCGGATTTGATTAATATCTAATTGAGATATACTTACTTGTCCTTTGTTGTCGAGTTCAGTCCAATACATCTTCATGTCGTAAAAATTAGTCCTAAAACTATCACATCGGTCATTGAGTTGTTTGAATCTATCCCTAACTATGTGCCATGATCTTCCATTTCGATTGCCGTCTAACGCCACAAAAACTAAGAACACACGGTTCCAAAAAGAATCCAAGGTTTAAGAAATATTAATATTTAGATGTGAGTCATGCTTTATGGTCGACACCCACGCCCGAACAGCTGCAACATCTTCTTTGGTGGTGAATCTATTATCCATGTTTTAGTTATTTTGGATGATGAAGAAATGAGAAACAATTTGAGAAGTGTGAGGATTTTTGTTGAGAGAATAGTTCCTTTTATACATAATAAACACCAAAAGGCTAGTGTAACGGCTCAATTTTTGAAAATCTAGTCGTAGAAGGTACCGACAGCTCATTTTTCAGACCAAATAGTGAACAAAAATTCAAAAAAAAAATATTACGGTTGGCTAATGGTAGTACGAACCCAACCGTAATTGGGAACTAGGTGTTTCTCAGTTTTACGGTTGGGTTTGGACTTTATAAACCCAATCGTAAAAATTCCTGGACCTAGAGTACTAACATGTTCTTGCACTTCAAATTTAGGTACATAAATCCAATTTTAAGACTTATTCATTCTAACTGAAATTGAGCTAAATTGGTTCATTCACTCAAACAAAAACTAAAGAAAACGCAAACATTAGTAGAACAACAAGTCAAGCTTCAGGAATTTTTACGGTTGGGTTTGGACTTCACAAACCCAACCGTAAGTCTGGGATGTAAATATAATTCGGAGTTACGTTTAGGTTGGAGTTTCTCAACTCAACTATAACTCTGGGGAGAAGAAAAAATTCAGATTTACGGTTGGGTTGGGAACTTCTTTACCCAACCATAAATATGGTTAGTATGATTTTGACAATGTTACTCTTGGGTTTGGACTTACGAACCCAACCGTAAAAAATCCTTTGTTTGATTTCTAACTTGAAATTTAGGTAAATAAACCATGATTTCTAACTTCTTCTAGATCTTGCACTTGAAATTTAGTTACTTAAATTTTAATCATTTCTTAATTCATTCTAACTAAAATTGAGCTATAGTTTTCCATTCATTAAAACATTAACTAAAGTTCAAATAAAACTCAAGCATTAATTCGTCCTAATATCCATAAGTTAAAATCCAACCACACAAGCAACCGAAGAAAAAAGTCTTGGTAGAGTTAAGGAGAATGAGAAGGAGATTTCAACACGAGTACTAGCACGAGCACCACCACAACCTCTTTTGCTTGTTTTACCACGAGTACGAGCACCACTATGACCACGACCTTGCACATCCTCTTCAGCGGTCTTTTCACTACTATGTGACGGCTGACTTTGGCTAGTACCCGCACCTCTTGAAGAATGTCTGCTCCTCTTTAAGCCCATCTCTGGGTCCTCAAACAAGTCCTTCTTATGTGGATCTTGCATGTTCCTGATTTGGTTTTGCAGGGTACTTTGTTGTTCGACCGTCAGCACATCATCTATATTGATGCATGAAGTCATACTCTCTCCCAATTGAAGTCCCTGCCTTTTCTATTTACATATCAAAATAAATATTAGTAGATTCTTACGTAACATAAGTAAATAAATCTTAGAAACATTAATAGTATAAATACTTTACGTACCACCATAAGATACAGAGTTTTCCAATCCACATCGAATAAACCACTCTTCTCGGTATCACCCGTCTTCTTTCCTTGATACCTTTAAAAAATTCTCATCGCTTCCTGGTTATTATTGATTACATAAGGATGATCAAAATGGTAATGCATTCCAAGTAATTATCTTCGGCCAAGTTTGTGGCTAGAATAGCGTCTACCTCCCCCCTTTGTAGTTCGTATTCCAGATGATTGCGGTTGTTCCAAACATCAATCATCGGCATTGGGCCATAGGTAAGTAAGATATTAGGGCCATCGATCACGGAGCCATTAACACAAAATTTGAAGGCTTCCTTTGTCACCTTATTTTGTACATAACCAAATTGGTAGAGAGTGCGACGAGGATTGGTAATTATGAACTATGTTGGATGGTACAAAGGCCCGTTGTATCCTGCCAAATTATTAAAAACATGATCATCTTCACCATCTTTGTCGAGTCTCAAATAAGGGTCAGACTTCGCATCATCAACGGTCAAACTATTGATTTTCATCCTCTTTTTAGCTATCTTCGCTTCATTTTGATTTATCTTACTACCGACGAAAGGGAACTTCTTTCCTGTAGGATGAGTATGTCCTTCTTCCCAAGATGTAGGAGGATCCAGGCTTGGATATTGTTCATAGACCCATGCCTATAAAGATACAAATTAGGGTTAATTGACGTTTGGTAGTTGGGTTTTTTCCAACTTTAGTATTTGGTCTAACTTTTGTCCAACTTAAATTTGGTACTTGGAATCCAAGTTGACTTATACTGACTCAGTTAAGTATAATTTTAATTAAATTTATAATCTGAATACTTGTACATTTAGTATTGTACCCTTCACTAAGACTGAATTCTAACCTAACCTAACCACATTCTCACTTAGTTACCATATCACCGCCACCATTGCAGACTAGGTTAGACGAAGTCAAGAACACCACCAATATCATCATTTCAAAAACTCGAAAAAAATCAAACCTAAAAACTAATTTTTTATCAAAACAAACCCAATATCAATTCTTGTAAAATATCAATTTCAGTAAAGATTAAATCATGCGATTTTTCTTTCTGAAAGAAACTCAAAAATGGTGAAACACAAAGGATCTCAAAAACCCCAAACTCCATTACTTGTAGATCTTCGTAGGAAGCTCTTGAAGATCATTCATCATCATGGACAACTGAAAACTTCATTCCACACCCTTAAATCTCAGATTAAGACGGGTTTACTCGATGTAATCAAATTTTATTTCAATTTCAAGAACACCACCAGTACCATGAGTTTCAATCTCATGAAACTCAAAACCTAACACTGAAGAACTTATCAATTGAACTGGGGATGATTTTTAGGTTTTGATGATTGGTTTTTGATTTGTTTAAAAATAAATCTGTTTGATTAGGTCGACTAGAGAGAAATCAATGAGATGAGAGAGACAACGAGAGAAAATTAAAGAGAAATGGGTTAGGAATAATGAACACATAGAAGAATTGGAGGATGGTTATGATTGATCTCGATTTGGCTGTGAAAAAATGGCAGTGAAGGTGTTTTGAGTCTGAGATTAAGAAGAAGATGATGTCTTGCTGTGAGTTTGGTTTAGTGGAATTGTAAGGTTTTCTTTAAAATGAAGAAGTTGACGGAAAAGGAAGTAGATTTAGGGTTTTTTTTTGGAACCGTTGGTTTAAGGCCTTTGTTTGGAATCGTTGGTTCTTACTAACAAGGGTCCACACTAGGGGTAAAATTGTAATATAAAAAAAATACAAAGTTATTAAAATTTGACTTTAACTTAGTCAATGTGGGTCAACATTTTTTCCAGGTACCAAACCCTAAGTTGGACAAAAGTTAGACCAAACACTAATGTTGGACAAACCCCAAGTACCAAACGTCAATTAACCCTACAAATTATATATAAGAGAATGCACCAAAATAAGCATAAAAAATAATATGACAAACATTGAAATTAACCTTATAAGTTACCTAAAGAAGAACAGTATTCTCGAAAATTTCAGTATCTTCAGCCCTAAAGGCTTTTCTAGGGCTGGCAAGTAAATAATCCAGGATGGCAGTGCCCCATGAATTCTCTTTGGTCTTCTGAAGATCCTTCAACCATTGTAGAAAATGAGCATTG
Organism: Papaver californicum; assembly: GCA_023531435.1. NCBI lineage: Eukaryota > Viridiplantae > Streptophyta > Magnoliopsida > Ranunculales > Papaveraceae > Papaver > Papaver californicum. The sequence goes on from JAJJMC010015859.1 coordinate 16,115,011, forward strand.
ACCCTATTTCCCGAGTTATCATGGAAGAATATGATACCAAGGGAGTACAAAAGGTACGTTGTGGTTGTACGCCAAGCTCTTGTTTCGTTTATCATATTTTTTTCCTTCTCCATCCTGAGAGTTCCTCCAAACTAGGCCCTCAAACTAGGAAACAATATCTTTCTAGTCATAGAAATACCTTTCTTCTTTGTTTTATTTGTTTTATTTCTGTCAGCCATCTAAAACTCCATCTCGGTTTCGGCTCTCTCCCATCCAAGTGTGTCTTTAACAAGGAAATAAAGATCACTCCAAGCCATGTTGTTGTCAAAACCTTCATACACAACTTTTTCTTCAACTTCTACGACAAGAATTTTCTTGACATCATCCGGCGTTATTGCCATCTCGCCGAATGGGAGATAATACGTATCAGATTCAGGCCAATATCACTCCCTGAAGACTATGACAATAACATTATCATATTCCAACTAGGAATTGATAAGTCCGTGCACTAACCCTGTATCCAACACTAGAGTACGAAAAGATTGATATTCTTCACCTAATGGCCAATGTTTAACCCTTTGACGAACCAATTTCTTCACCTTACTTGTACGATTCTATGATAAAAATAAACAAATTATGAAAATCATACCAAAAAAGTTATAAATTGAAGTTAAACAAAATCATAACAAAACAAGTAAAGTTTTTAGATTATTACCCTGCTCTCACAAACTTTGGCATCCCATGAATGTGGATAACCAAATAAATTTGCATACCTATCTGGGGCTTCACCCCCAAAGTATGCCACTCCTCTTCTTAGGAAACAACATGACTTTGCCTTTAGGAATATGCTTTCCTTTCGGTGAAGGTTTCTTCATCGACTTTTTTTCCATCTCTTGAGGTTAAGGAGAAGCAATAACAATTTCTTTTCCTTTTCCTTCAATAACAAATTCTTCGCCTTTCGTATCTTCTTCATCATCAGATTCTTCCTCTTGAGGTACATCACTAATCACAAGTACACCTTGGCTAATCACCGGTAGATCAAATTATTCATATTCAAGATTTCTTGAGGTACCCCCTACTTTCAAATCCTTCTTGTTCCAATCATTCTTGAGGAAACCTTTATTATGTACCTCTAAATACATACCGTGACGAGGGTTGGGCATGTTCTTAATCAGTGTTAAGTTATTACCCCTCTTGTTCTTGGTTTTTTCCCTATTCTTATTCCTACAATATACAAGCAATACAATTGAACACAAACATTACGATTAGGTAATTTTTTTTTAAAAAAAAAAAACAAACTCAAGTATGAAAATCCAGGACTTTTTATAGTTAGGTTGAAGATATCGAACCTAAACGTAAAAAGATTACGGTTCACAAACCCAACAGTGAAAAATTAAATTTGAGAAACAGGGTTATTTTACAGTTGGGTTGCAACATTTTGTAGATGGTGAGTTTTTGACAGGGGCTAGAATCGTAAAATTGCCCTCTACTAAGGAACAAGAATTTATATGTGCATATTCATGCACACTTGCTTAATATAAAATATTTTACTTCCATGTATATTCCGCAAGCGAAATGAGAACACAGATTCCACCTAATTATTCTAAATTGGCTTTGTAGCCTTATCAATACTCATAATATCCATGTTGTATCGAACTAGTCTCAAGTCGCATAAAATTCCACGGCTGAATTACTTGAACTTGCATCAAATGAGCATTGATGTTCTAGCAACATCTATTAAACTATGAAATACATTATAGCTTAATGCCTCATTCACAACAAATGCACTTCAAATTGCTCTTATAAGCTTAAATATGCTACTCTAGCGCTTTGCTTAAAATAAGCCACAAATAATGCGTCACTCTCTCTGATGCGCCACAATCGAGAAGCAATATCGTAAAAGATGCATTGAATCTCTCATTTAGGCTCACCCTAGCCTTTCCTCATATTAACGCCAAGATAGCACTAGCCATTCGACTTAGCATCGCATTGGCACTAGTTAGCCACAATAGCGCTAAAAGTGCTAACTTTCCTGACGCTAAACCCTAGCACCCGAGAGGTGTTAACTAACCAAAAATGGTCTTAGCTAGTACATTTTAGCCTAATAAGGCCTTCGCCCACGTATGGTCAACTTAACACCTCAACCTTATAACCAAAGTCCTAACCCTAATTTTTAGCAACAAAAGCTAGCGCCCCTGCACTAATGGCCTTAGCTAGCCCCCTTGCGCTAATGGCCTTGGAGGCCAATGCGCTTGGCTAACCTCTTGGCCACTAAGCGCCCTGGTGGATAACCTCTTGGTCAACACCCATGGCTATGGCTAACCCTAATTTTTAGCAACAAAAGCTATCGCCCTTGCGTTAATAGCCTTGGAGGCCAACTCGCTTGGTTAACCTCTTGGCCAACGCCTTTGATGGACAAACTGCTTTGTGCTAAGCTCCCTAGTTGGCTAACCTCTTGGCCAACGCCCATGCTATGGCTAGCGCCCTTGTCACACTTGACTAACTTCCTCGGCGAACGCTCTTGGTGGATAAATCCTCGGCCAACGCCCTTGGTGGCTAACTCCTTGGTCGACGCCCTTGCTTCCATTGTGGCCAACCCCTTGGCTAACGCCTGTGGATAGCTTCTTGAACTAAACGCCCTTGATGGCCAACACTCATGGCTAATGTCCTTTGCGCCAACCCTTGTGGATAATCCCTTGTACAAACGCCCATGGCTATGGCTAGCGCCCTTGTTTCCCTTGATGGCTAACACCCTTGGCACTAGCACCCTTGCCCTAGCTCCAATGTATTTCTAGCAAAACCCAATGTGCTTCTAAGGCTAATACATCCTTAGGACCCTGACGGAGCAACTCTCCCTGGAACAATGTCATCACTTAACAGAGCAGACCAGAACCAACTCTGCAGCGGCTACTGATGCTGAAGCGTCTGGGGTTCGAAAAGACAAAGGGGTGCATATTGTTCCTGATCGACCTCCATAGAGGTACCAACAACCAAATTTTATCACTCATGAAGATCTGGAGAGACTCCTACGAAACCATGGCAGTGAGGACTCATCCTCGGCTCATCAACACCAGCCTCCTTACCCGCCTGAAGTCCATAGGATCCCTCTGCCGGAAGGATACTCTTCTCCGACTTGCTCGTTATACAACGAAACTGGAAATGCTCGTGAGCACGTCTCTAGATTTCTTGAATCCCTTGGGGACATGAATAAATCACGTACTACGCCTCAAAGAATTTTTAAAATCTCTCACTTGGATAGCTTATACATGGTACAACAACATTGCTCCCAACAACATTTATGATTGGGAGGACATGGGTAACGCCTTCTACAAAAAGTATTTCTTCATCTCCGAGCATATCACCCTGTTAGACCTGGGAAGAATGTTCCATAGGAACAATAAGCACCCGAATGAATATGTGAAAAGATTCAGAATTCAAGCGCTGGATTGCCATAATACAAACGTGACAGAACATCAACTAGTGGAGCTCTGTATTATTGGTATGATCCCTGTTTATCGTGTTCTCCTTGAAAACTTACATTTTTAGACTTTCTCAGAGTTACATGAAGCCGCAAAACGATCTGCCACAACCGCTTCGGCCCTCTTGGAGAGAACTACGCCAGCAAGAGAAGAGAGTCGTGGAGATACTCACGGGAAACGACGGTTAATCAACAAACAATACGGCGTTCTACCACCAATTGGTGTTGTCTGTAACGAGGGACCTAAGAGAAAATCTCCATCCCAATGAGAATCACAAACTAAGCGTCTTCCTTCCACCCCAACTGAGAACCAGGGACCAACCCAACTAGTCATTCGCTCCCAAGGCACCCCTAAGGGGCCACGAAAACAACAACAGCCACAACAACTCCAAGAGGAAGATATAAAACCCGACATAACTTGTCCATATTTTCCATATCATATGGAAGAGGTCGTTGAATTATTAGAGGCATGGGTGCACGAGGGATCATCAAGTTACCACCTGTACGACTCCAACTTACTCCACAAGAAATGGCCGACCTAAGATATAGTTGTTTTCACCGATTTGTCAATCACCCCACCAGTGAGTGTAATGGTTTGGGATGCATATCCAAGGAGAAAGTAGAATCAGGAGAATTACGGTTGGAAACTGAAGGATTTCACAAGAATCCACTTCCTTTTAGAAGCCTCACCGTCTCTGAAGATCCGGTCAACCAGAGAGTACAATCACTAATGGAGCGCACGTGTGAATTCCTTCACTTCTCAAAGGGCCAGCGTGAAGACCTTTTCAATGCTCTCAATCGAGTCGTATTTGGAGAACGTATACCATCCTTCACTAAAGACGTTCTCGCCCAAGACCAAACCCCTTCGGCAGACGTTACCAACCAGGACGGCAAAAGACGCGATCAGAAACTTTTTCTACTGCATGTCTCAGAAATGTCGATTTCGGGAAAGCATTAATTGATAATGGCATGGATGTCAATGTTATTAGTATTGCAACCCTGAGAGCCACGATAGTGACTCGGCAAGAATCTATACGATCGCCAACAACATCCCAAGATCCTGAAGGAGTAATCAAAGATGTTTACGGGCATATCACCCTCATAGTGGCGGCCGGAGCCACTCAAACAAGTAATAGATTTTACATTATCAAGGGGAAGCTTAACTGCGACATGATATTGGGGCGTTTTTGGCTTCAGCAATCAACAGCTATCATAAGATCTCGTCCAGGAGTCCCTCCTCGAGTCAAACGCCCTACTCCCAAAGCCAACCCCGATATCAACAAAAACTTACCGGTGTACCTGGAGGAATACCAATTACACAGAGCCATGATGGGGGACCAAGCACCAGCTGAGAGAGTGTCAGCCTATGTCAACAAATTTTGCACTCAGTTAGTCATAATTCAATTTGCTTCTTTGTCGTTAGATTATCCTCATACACCAGGAGGCTGAGGACTAGACCTTGCTGGAGACAACAATCACGTTTTGGCCTGTCTTTACGAATGGGTAATTACTCCAACTCAATACTTCAACAAATGGGTGGAAATCACTCCCGTCTCATACGAACCACTAGAAATCTCAAAAATATTTTCTCTTGTATACGATCCAAGAGACACTAAGGGAGAAATTCAGTCGTATGAACCAGAGGTTTACAAAGCCCAAAAAATCGAGCCGGATATTTTCCGAGTTGGGGACCTAGTCCTAAAAGCATCGAGACGTCGTCGTCCCTCTAACTGGGAATGACCATACAGAATCTCACGATCTACCAAGAGCGGATACTATAGACTGATTACCACAGAAGGCGAACCTGTCACATCAGTTATTCACAGAAAATGGCTTAAGGCTTTCGATTGAATATCGCATTATGATCCTTATTTCCTTATTTTGTTTCATATAGTATTTAAAATTCCTCCAAAATGCTTACGAGTATCGCTAGGGGCATCCTTAGGATTACAATTTCGTTAATCAAATAGAATTATCATTTCTTGTTTAAAGAAAATCTTTACGAATTACCTATCTAAACCAATCCATATGAAAGTCTTTGTAAATGCCTGAAAGTTTGAATCCAAGCAAACCTTAAAAAAAAAAAAAAAAAAAAACTCAAGCCCCTCAGAAACACACTTCTCTCCTCATGTTTCGAACCTCTACTTGAATTAATTTCGAGGCTTTCATCAATTCTTAAAAAGATATGGATATGCATATGTACTGAAGTCTTATCAGGAGGAAAGAGTCCGCATCCGTATTAGGGACACCACAATTACCAACCTCGGTATTATATACAGAGAAACGGTGGAGCTTTCTCCATATAACTCGATGTAAGTGGATGAAACGAAGGGTTCCCTAGGTATACGAATACCCGAGAAGGATCTTACGCGGGCCAAAGTCAATATCAAGGCCGACACCAGGATACTCGACGGAAACGTTACCCTCAACAAACATGCAAGAAGAAGTCTTCTCATGACTTTCAGTAGAGGAGATAAGATCACCTAACAATGGGATCAACGATTGCTTGTTCATTAATTTCATCAGGCAAGACATTAATTTTATTAATTTCATGGTCTTAGGTAGTACATTTTATCCTAATAAGGACTTAGCCCACGTATGGTCAACTTAACACCTCAACCTTGGAACCAAAGTGTTAACCCTAATTTTTAGTAACAAAAGCTAGCACCCTTGCACTAATGGCCTTAGCTAGCGCCCTTGCACTAATGGCCTTAGCTAGCGCCCTTGCCCTAATGGCCTTGGAGGACAACGCGCTTGGATAACCTCTTGGCCACTAAGCGCCCCTGGTGGCTAAACTCTTGGTCAACACCCATGGCTATGGATAGCTCCCTTGCGACGCTTGACTAACCTCTTGACCAACGCCCTGGTGGCTAACTCCTCGACCAACGCCCTTGGTGGTTAACTCCTTGGCCGACGCCCTTGCTTCCCTTGTGGCCAACCCCTTGGATAACACCTGTGGATAGCTTCTTGCACTAAACGCCCTTGACGGCCAACGCTCATGGCTAATGGCCTTTGCGCCAACCCTTGTGGATAATCCCTTGCACTAACGCCCATGGCTATGGCTAGCGCCCTTGTTTCCCTTGATGGCTAACGCCCTTGGCACTAGCACCCTTGCCCTAGCTCCAATGTATTTCTAGCAAACCCAATGTGCTCTTAAGGCTAATACATCCTTAGCCATCCTTAGCCATCCTTAGCCATCCTTAGCGACTTAGCTACAAATATATTTGTGATAAAACCTCAATGCTAACTATACAATTGAATTTTTTTAACGAAAAAATGAAGATATGATGATAAGCTATTCAAGATATCGCCTGACAAACACTGAATAAAAAGAGAAGAGTCAAATCTACAGTACAACGTATATTCAAAATTCTAAACACATGATTTGAGTGACCGAAGCGAATTAGATAGACGATTCTAAAATATCTTTTTACATATGTTAAATTGTATTTAGTGCATGCATTCTAAAAATAAATAAATAAATAATGCTAGCGCATAGAGTACAATGGATGGATGACTATAAAAATGTGGTTTTTCTTTGTGTTAATATGGATTTAGAAACAACAAAGTGTATTGAAATTCATATTTTCTAGAGTATTTGAACTTTGAAAGGTTTTAGAACCTCAAGCTTGATATGATCGCTTTCCAAGAATCTTTTGAAAATTATCTCAATGACGATAGTCTCAAGTATTTGCTTTGTTTCTACCCCTAGTTTCTCTACCTTCTCTACTTTCTACTTACATGTCATATAACATAAACTCCCTTTTTACAAGAACCCTCATATAAGGGCTTATGGTTCCAATAGAGGGGCTTTTTCAGGATTGAAGGTGACCAAATAGTTGGTTAAGGGGTGTCCTTAGACAATATCAAATTTCTAACTTACCCTTCCATCTATAAAAATTCTAAATTACCTTTCCATCTATTAAACCTATTTTTTTAAAAAAAAATACTTAAATCCAATTCAAACCATTTCAACTCCTTCTCTCCCCAAACTTAATTATTTCTCTTTTCTTCCCCTTTTTATTTTTTTCTATCAAAACTCCTCGTCTTCGATTAATCGGCAATTTAAAAAACTTATAATCATCGATTAAACTCATTAGTAAAGATGAAGAATTCAATAAAGGTATAACAGGGAGCAGTGAGGGCAATCAACAACAATCAAACAAACCCATTTAAGAAATCGAAGAAGAGATCAGTGGCCTCGTTGAAATTCCTCAACAAGAACGCATGGTTATATGAGGTATGATTCGACAAACCTATGTTTTACTTATCTTTTCTATGTTTGAAAAGTGTTTGATTTATTGAATTCTTAGTGAAAATTAGGTTTTGTTCAAAAACACAATCCTAAAATCAAGTTATGAAGGTGTTACGTTTGGGAGTTCTTTAAAACCAAAACGTAACTGGGTTTTATAAAATTCTTACGTTTAGTTTTTTAGAAAACCAACCGTAATTAACTTAAAGGAAGATGAAGAAATGTTTTTACGGTAGGTTTTATGAACCGTAAATGTTTTACGTTTAGGTTCGAATGTGTTTTAGGGTAAAAACAAATGTACTGCAAAGTGGTACTTTCAAGTAGGTTCGAGACATCAAGCTCGAACAGGACGAGCCTAAACCAAGAAATGGCCGTTCACGTCCTACTTCGATTACAAAGATGGAAAGGATTTGGTAGGTATTATGGGAGGGAAGCAAATAAGGTTGAGAAATATCAGTAGTATGTGAAGAAGAATGGATTCTCCGCAGAGGAACCGCTAATTCGGCGAGTTTTTGGTTTCTTCAGACTGATTGTGTGGTTGTCTCGTTCTGTCTTATTTCGAAGATGAGAATCATCAATTTATATTTTGAAGAGGACAAACTGATATTCTCGTAAGTCGTGGAAGTTAGGAAAATATGGAGAAGTGATGATTGTGGAGATTGTAGTGTGAGGGTTCCCAAAAAGTAGGGAAGTCACCCACTTCTTGTTACCTTCTTGTTCGTGGGGGTTATGTCACCACTCACGATGTCGTAGACCGCCAGAACAATACCCCAGTGAGAATCCCCCCATGTTGTATTTGATATCTCATGGTTTTGATTAAGTTAATTCAAGTCAAATGACTTGCTAAGTCATTGAGGTAAGTTGTATGACTCACTTGATCGATAACCAGACTGAATAGTGTTGAGTCTGGGAATTTTAGTGATCATGTACTTGTTTGAAAGTAACATGGCATATTTATTATTTTATAAATGATTTATCATAAGTCTGAAAGGCCTTTGAGGAAAATGTTGTAGAGGGTTCCTCAAGCAAGGAAACCAGTTAAAATTCATAGAAGACTCAATGTAAGATCTATATTGAGAGGAAAAGCATATTTCTAAGGAAAGTAGCTAGCAAAGCCAACACTAGCTACCTATCGCAAATAAGAAGGTGCTAACTTTCTTAACATAAAAGGCTAGTGTGCTAACATCTCAGAAATAAGACCAACATCCATAACTTTTGGTAAATATTAATTGTACTAGGGCTCGGAAGCTAGCACCAAGAAGGTTTGAAGATGTTTCACCTCATGCTGTTTTGCCCATTGTTCAAAATAAACTTGAACTAATTAAAATAGAGGATAAAAATATGGGAAATAAGAGTACCAGTCTGTTGGAATAGTTGTTGATTTTACAACTATAAAACAAAATCAAACACAAAACAAGGTGACGTCTGAGTCACGACCAGATTGTTCTTTATAAAATGTTTTATGGCTCTGTCCTAAGTTTTAAGTAAGTAGTTCTTTTTTTGCCACTATGTCCTCTGGATAAAACAACCGAGAAAAACTCTCTTCAATCTCTCACGCACATAATGAGAAATCGAACACTTTCGCTCTTTCTAATCTTACTCAGAAACTGGTTTCTTGATTCTTTGAAAAACAATGGAGAAAATTTGTATAATTTTGGTTCTCAAAACTTAACATTTATATACAAACAATTTAACCGAAATTAATAAGAAATAATTTGGTTTTAATTGTTTCCATAAAAACCTCTCTAACAATCCAAAAACGGTTAGGTAACTTATACCAAAATTAATACAATTAAATCCGTAATTAAGGATAATTAAAAAATCTTTTCAAAAAACAATAAAAAATAATTTTTAAATTCAAAAGACCTCCCAAGGTCCCGCTCCCGGACTAATATTACATACACATATATACATATGCATATACACCTAATCAGTAAGGGAGAGATTTGAACCTATGACCTCATTTTCAATGACAAAAATGTTGATATAAATGTACGAAAATATTCTTTTAAAACATATATCCAATATAATCTCTATCAAATTAAAAGGTATTAAGAGAACTTACAAATAGGGGTTGTATGCAGAGAGCTTGAATTAGATTCAAATATAAAAAGTTGGTCGGAAAAATTTGCATGGCCTCTATGTCTATACCATATAAGCGAGAATTCATATGGACAGTAAGGGGGGAACCAGGTTTATAGTCGGGTGTGCAAAAAATTTTCCTACCCATGCCACAAACTAGCTTTGGGGTGTAAATGGGCTTTTAAGCCCATTTTATACTAAATCTTAAATAGGGTTTGGGAACCAGCTGGGATTGATGGAAAACTGCCGACCTTTTCCATAGGATGGCTCCGCCCTTGTGGGCATTAGACATACCATATCCTAATCTCAATTCACTTGTGTGTATGGAAGCATGGAACGATAATAATTTATACCTATTTTTATTGTTTTTCTTTTTATTAATATTGAATATCAATGATATGATGACAACACGTCGCCAACCGTGTAAACGCTGAAGATGGCGGGTCCACTAGAAACTAGTTGATAACTTTTCAGTAGAACCCATTTTTGTAAATTTTGTATATAAATTGTATTATTAAAGAACACAGTTCATTATATTTTTCATCAATTATCCTCGATATATAAATTTTTAAAGCTATTAAATTGCAAAATCTTTCTTTCATAATTTCAAACAAAAAGCATTAAAATAGATGATACCAAATCATTTATCACTATGAGCAAGGCTTATGTGATATTTTTTTTTTCTGAAGAGAAATCGATTTTATTAGAAACCAGACTTAGAAAGTACAGAAAGGGAAGAGTTTTCCCAAGATAGTGTCAGGAGGATGATTTTCCCATTGTTTAGATATAAAAAAAATTCCTGGCTAGTTTTTCTAAGGCATCAACGGACTTATTGAGATTCCTACTAACATATCTACATCTAGAGAGACTACAGTCTTGTAAGCCATTTTTACAATCATTTACAAGAGAAATTCATCCAATTTATATTAGTTACTTCCCCATTAAGAGATTGAACTAGAGATTTATTATCTGAGATGAAAAGGACTTGTTGAAGTTTTTTTTCATGTTCCCAAGCAATTGCTGAGAGTAGGGCTTGTGCTTCATCTTCAAGGACTGTTGCTGCTGCTGTTGTCCAGCATTTGGCTGTGAAGAAGGTTCCATTGGGTTGATAGGAAACAAATCCACAACCTGCAAAAGAGGAGTATTTCCCCACAGAAGCATCAACAAAAAAGTAAAACCCCAGAAGCATTCATAATATCATTGGGAGTTAACATACACTTATTTATATCAACATTGACAGTTAAAGAAGATGTCTTAAGTTTCTCAAACAAATGTTGAGTCTGATTCAAAATATCTACTTGAAGGTTAATAGTATGAATGACAGTTAAGGGTGTTGTTGTTGTTGTTGTTGTTTTATACAAGCACTATTTCTATCATTCCAAATCTTCCATAATATAACTGTGTAGATTCTAAAATTGTTAGCCATCTGAGAAGTTGATGGCAAATGAAAACAGTTTAGGATCCAGACTTGTAAACTTGCAAAACTGGAGATAGAATAGAGTGCTTGAGGGCAGTAGCCAAACCATACTGCTCTAGCAAAAGAATAGTGATAGAATAAATAATCAAAAGTTTCAGTTGCAGAGTTACACAAAGAACATAAGTTATCTGAAATAAAACCTATATTATGTAATTTTATTTTAAGGGGTAAAATGTTATGCAAACATTTTCAAAGGAAAATCTTAAATTTTGGAAATATCCAAATGCCAGAGTCTGAGCCATTGCTTCTGCTCCTGTTGGGATGAGATACATTGTTCTTGAATGAGAGATCTGTAAGCAGAACTGGTAGTGAAATTACCAGAGTTAGTTAGGGACCCTCTTATAGTATCATGTCCTGAGTATGGAATCCTAATATGATATATTTTCTCTAATTGTTCCTCTGAAAATAATTCCTGCAAGGTTGAATCTTTACATTCACTAGTGTATGGGTTGATTAGCTGACTAACTTGAGTGTACTCCTGCAAAGCAAATTTAGTAGGTCTAGGTAAGAGTGGGGTATCACTGGCTACCCACCTTTCTTGCCAAATACTAATTTTTTTCCCCATTTTCCACCTGCCAAATGTGATATTTTCTAATAACCTCAAGCCTTTTACATATACCATGTCAAATTCAAGTATCCAGCTTTTTCTTCATGGGATGAAGAGGTGAGTGATTTCTAAAATATTTAGATCTAAGAACCTAAGCTGAAAGAGAATCTTTTTGAGTAATAAACCACCGTGCCATTTTAGCTAATAATGCAAGGTTAAACTTTTTAAGATTCTTAAAACCTAAACCTCCAACCTTGGTAAGCAAAGACTTTTCCATGCCTTTGGATTAAAACCTTTATTTTTTGGTTGGTGTCCCACCAATATCTCCTTTGGATTGTCTCTAACTGTTTAATTGTAGATCTTGGTAAAGGAAAACAAGTAATTTGATATGTAGAGAAAAAATTTAAAACAGCTTGAATCTGAATTGCCTTACTTTCCTGAGGGATAAGCTTTTCCTTCAAACCATCCAGTTTAGACTGCATTTGAGAAATGAGAGGCTGGAAACTAATAGTTTTAGATTTATAAGAAACAATGGACCCCCAAATATTTGTCAGATAATTTCATAGGCTTCATATGAATAAGATTAGCTAATTCATTTTTCTTATGCCTGGGAATATGCTTATAAGAAGTGATACCACTTTTAATAGGATTAATAACCTCACCATAAGCCCTACTGAATCTTAAAAGAAGATCTTGAACATATTTCAACTCACTAGTTTTAGCTTTAAGAAATAAAAGCACATCATCAGGAAAAAAAAATAGATGTGAAATGGAAGGACCAGTTCTAGCTGGTTTGACCCCATGTATGCATTTCTGTTGTTCAGCATGAGAAAGAAGTCTAGACAAAGCATCCATGCATATTATGATAATATATGGAGATAAACTATCTCCTTGTCTAATTCCTCTAGTAGGAGAAAATGGTTAACACGGAGTACTTATGCAATGATAAATCATATTACACCATGTTTCAGCGAAACCAAGTTGTTTAAATATATCTCGAATAAAAGTTCATTTCAATATGTCAAATGCCTTTGACACATCTAATTTAACGATTATATCCCCTATCCTATCTTTTTTTTTTCATAGTTTCAAACAACTCATGGGCTATGATTATGTTGTCCTGTATACATCTACTTGGTACAAATACTGCTTGAAAGGGATAAATTATTTTTTCAGTGATATGTTTTATACGATTTACCATTAGTTTTGTAATGATCTTATATGTGGAATTACATAAACTAATAGGATGGAAATCACCAGGATTAGAAGGACAAACAACTTTAGACACTAGAGTTTGAAAAGTAAAATTCATCCCTTGATCAAAACATTGAGTTCTAAAGAAATCATGTATAAGTGTCACAATTTCATGCTCAACAATATCCCAACTAAATTTATAAAATTATATTTTAAAGTCATTAGGCACGGGTGCTTTCCAAGAAGGCATTTGGCAACTGTAGCTTTAATTTTACCCACATCTGGGACTCTACGTAAATGCATGTTATCTTCAGCAGTAATACAGAGGAAAATTAAATTAAGCATATCAGTGACTGGAAAAGGATTAGAAGTTGTTGTAATATGTTGAAAATTAGCATTTAAAATCATTTCAAGTTGATCTCTTTCAATGCACCAAAAGCCTAAGGAAATATGAAGAAAAGCTATATGATTTCGTCTACGACGAAAATTAGCTCTAGCATGAAAATACTTTGTATTTCTATCTCCATAGGTAAAATAATTATCCCTAGATGCTTGTCTAATATATTGATCATACACATCATACCAATGAGATAAATCAACATAGAGATGTTTAAAATAAGGCAACAGTTCAACTTGTGGATTATTATGAGTTAAGAATTACAATTGTTGCTTAATATCATTAATTTTCTTAATAATGCTACCAAAAGTAAGTTTACTCCAATCATACAAAGAATGTTGAGTAGCTTGAATTTTACTAGTTAGCACATCAGCATTTAAACGCACATTAGGAGAATGCCAGGCAGTGGAGATAATTTGTTTACAATCCTTATGTCTAAGCCAGTATTCATAAAGACGAAAAGGTCGAGATAATTGTTTCCTTTATGGGATCTTGGTCTGAGCCTATATGAATTAAACTATTTATTCTGGAGCTTTTCGGAATCTCTTATGCCAATCACCATTCCTCAAGGCCATATTTAACCTGAACCGAATAAGATTATTATCTTGCCGATGATTAGACAAAGTATAGGGGTCCCCTACCCAGATGACATCAATTATCCCTAAGTTTCTAATAATCTGAGCAACAGAAGCATATTTTTTACTTGAGGATAAAGATCCTCCAACTTTCTCTGAGTCAGAAAGAGTAGTATTTAGGTCTCCCAATAAGACCCAAGGCAATTTATAAGAGGACAAGCTGCATCAGTTTGCACAATGAAGGAAAATATTTTTTTTTTCTTCTTGAATGAGTTCAAGATGGAAACCATCTTTCCAAAGAACACACAAACCCCTGATAAACCTATTAAACTTTGAATTAAAACATTAGGACAGCCAAACATCTTTTGAATATGATTCATTTTTTTAAAACCAGTTTTAGTATTTGAAAGAAAAATCAAATCTAGGGAGTGTGTGTGTACTTCACTTTTAAGGTGATTTTGAGTTAAATTTTCTCAAATACCTTGGACATTCCAAGTTAACACCTTTATTGAAGCAGAAATATAAGAAAAGAAAACTTGCAAAAAGAACAAAAAAATAGAGGATGCAGAACTACAAGCTAATAAAAAACTATAAAAAGAAGTACATAAATAAGTCAAATATTTTGAGAGTAAATCAAGGGGAGAAAGTAATTGCTCATCAATTTCATTAGGAATAAGGTGTGTTTATTGAATGATCTGCTGGGAAGTTGGCTCCACTACAAACCCTGCCTGTGAAGCACTACTAGTTTCACTTCTAGTTCTCTTACTTCCCCTTGCATCTGAATTGTTATTCAAAAACAGAACACCCTTATCTTCCATTTTATCTTTAGATTTACTAGTTTGTTGACCTTAACTTGATTCTCCTAGTAAAAGTGAATGTGGAGTATTTCTATTTGTTATAATAATACCAGTTTGTGGAGAAGCCCTGAAAAATCTGTGAAGTAAATTGAGTTCCATCTGAAGCTTTTCAGCTATAGAAGTACATTTACTAATTTTATGACCTGGAACATAGCATTTAGGGAAAATCCTATAAGGTTGATTGATGTAGAAAAAAGAAATTTTTGCTTCAATCCAATTGATTCTTTAAACCGTAATACCCCTTCTCCATGGGGAATTAACCATAACTTGAGTTGTGACCGTAACTTTCTTATCCTTTGTAGTTATTCCATTAGGAGGATCCATATGCTTAACAGTACCAAGAGAACGACCCATTTTTTCAGCGAAAGATCTAGTTTGAAATTCTTGCGGCTGATTCCACAGTTCAATCTCTACAATCACACTTTGCCAATCGAGTTTAGTAGCATCAACAGAGGTATCCCATTGGTGTATTGGTACAAGGTATCCCATTGGTGTATTGGTACAAGGTATCCATTGAAGGAAGAGAATTTTTTCTTCAGAATAAAAACCTTATCTTCCTCCCTTTCAAATTTAATGATAAACATGTTCTTGTCATGGTAGATGAAGATAAAATTACCCACATTCTTCCAAATTCTATGAGTAGCTTTTTCAGCAAAACCAACAGACATTGTATCTTTGTAAAAAAACCTATGCAATAATAAAGTGAGACCAATTAACAATACCTTCTTGTATATTCATATCTTCATGTATAACTATTCTTTCATTCAAAAAGGTATTTTCAAATTGATTTGTAATTGTACCAATCTGATTTGAGGATGTTGAAGCCATAGAGTTATTTGAGAAGAGAGTTGTAACTGATACAGAAGAATAAGGAGGAGTCAGAGATTCAGTTATATCTAATGTCGAAAGAACCAAAGTTTGGAGATTGAAAGGACAGAGGTTATAGTAGTTAAGACGAAACTTGACACGCAGGCGAGAAGATCGTAATTGAAACATACGTTTACTTGAAACTGATAAAGCAGGTAGAAAATTCAGTGATCCACCTGAAAATTGAAATAGAAAGAATAAATGAAATTTAGATAGAAAAAGAAACCAACATAATTAAACTTGACAAGAAAATACAATAAAACCTTAATTAACACTACTAAAAGAGAGAAACTAAATTAGAGAAACTAAAGCCTTAAAAGAACCAGTAAATAAGAGGATTTGAACATGCAAAGAAACAATTAAGAGCAAACAGGGTGCATTAATGGAGATTGATGAGAACTGAGTCAATCCCGAACCAAGGACCCCCATTATTCTTTAGAATCCAATTAACCTGTAAAATTGGTGGGAATTGAACTAGCAATCAAATGCCTGCTAACTAAGGCATTCAGATCCGATGCGTGTTCGCATATATGTGATAGTATATTTTAACATAGTATATATCCTTTTTATAGTGGAGTAGAGAGTAGGTGAAGTAGGGTAAAACCCCATTTTATGGGATAATGTGTTTAAACACAGTCTTTTTTTTTCTTTTCCAGAAAAAGTAAAAAATAGGCTAAAATGAAAAAGTGATAGTAACTCTTTTTCAGAAACGGAAGGAGTATACTTTTACCGCTAGTGAAGGCTTTCGAACACTACTTCAAGTGAAGTAGTGTCCGACCAAGTTTGGAGGAATTAGTGTTTTCTCTACTCTCGTAGTGGATCTAAATTGATCAAATTTGACACCCTACTTTGTTTCAAATTAGTGTTCTACTCCCACAACCCTTGCTATAAATAAAGTTGGAAAAGCCGAGGAAAAGAAGAAAAAAAGACAATAAAAATACAACTAATCTAAAAGACTAAAGCCACCGGATAAGGGGAAATCAAAATCTAAAATAGGTGAACTTGTAGTTGGGCCTAAATATAATGGGTTAAATTGTAAAACTATAAGTAATGTTGGACTTAACACAGGTGGACTAAATTATATAAACTGTATGATTAGTAGGGGATATGATGGTACGGGTTGGTGCGGTTTTTTTCTCATTCATATCTAATCTAATATATGGCGGATTTTAAATTTGACATCCGTATCAGATCTAACATCCAACAAATTTATATCCGATGAATATGCGGATGGATGCATTAAATATGGATGATCCAATAGATTTCTTTTATAATAAATATTTAAAAATATATAGTGACAAAATTAATAAAAACAGCTTAGATCACATTATTATTATCATGGTCTTAATATTAAGGAAAATACACACAACCTTTATTAACGTTCATTTACTCCACCATCAAATACTAGTAATAAAACTCTCAATGGCATTTAATAATACCATTTCTAATTGTGTCCATAAAATTACGTTAGGAAATTTATGTACTAGTACTTCAACTAAGCAACTAATAACTATTGGAAACACATAATAGTCTCAAATCATAAATATCAATAATAGCGAATAGGATAAACATACCAAAGAAAAATAGTTATTATCTTAACGAATGTGGATGTCCAATGGATTTCTAAATTTGCATCCGTATCTAATCCAAAATTCATTGGATTTCAAAAAATGCACCCACCTCCAATTCATTAGTGCACGGATTGAGTACCCACCCGTAAAAAATTAGATGAGTCGGATCAGATATAGCGGATTGTGTGAAAATGTTCACCCCTAATGATTAGTACTAGATATAGTCATACATTTCAAGAATAGGGGGGCTACATCCAAAGATAGTCAGCTTGTAGTTCCACTACAAATAAAGTTGCGGGCCTAGTCTACTGAATTATGTTCAGTGGATAGTGACGGAAGTAGGATTGAAAGTTTAAATGAACTAAAATAATATTATAGTCTAAATATTAAATTTTTAAGTAGACTATAAATATTTTTTAAAAAATATGTATATAAAAAAGAATTTGGATACTTTTTAAAAAATTTGGGAGTGGCTATAGCGCCCCTCAGCCACCCCAATTCTGTCAATTGGTGGATTTGATCCAGATCCGTGGTGAGCTATTCAACCATAAAATTGTACCAACTTTATCGAGTAAGTTTTTTACCTCACAAATCGATTAAAAACTCTCAAATTGAAAATCTCACTGGGAATAAAATACCATTTTAATAACTTTTTCGAACGGAACCATGGGCAGTGCATATATTCCTCAAAACAAAATTACTTCAGTTTTAAATAGTACAATTTTATTTTATTATTTTAATTATGAAGAGGAGTTGGCCAAAATAATATTCAAGCTATACGTATACGAATACGAAGATGTCGATGACTGGGTGGTAGTGTCATGGGTGGTAGTGTCATAAGAGAGTAAGAATATAATAATAGTTGGTTATGTGCAAGATGCACATCTTAGTGTCTGTCGTATGAGTTAAGCCTTATGTACGGATAGAAGCTAGTGTCTCGTGTAACAAATGACCGAACTCATCCAATGGAAGAAAACTTATTAATTTTAAAAATCCTACCATGGTATTAGTAGGGTCTTGCTGAACAACGTTGATCCTAGGATTGCTCGAAATTCTACGCAAATAGGGTTTTGATTTTTTTTCAACTGCTCTCGTCATCTTTTAATCCAATTTTAGGTTACAATTTTTCCTTTTTTGGTCGGTTTCTTCAAGATTTTGGCCACTCAGATCTCCGTATATTCGTTTTATGCCATATTTGGTTGTCTTTAATGATTTCAACGGTTCAATTCTTATTTTCTTGAACAATTGTTTCTTCTCTCTTTATTTCGAGTTCAAAATACTTGATATTGGGCTTTTATTTTCTTTCTCTTCGATTTTCCTTGTCAACATTCAATTTCTTTCCTATTTTAATTCACTGCCTTTATAAACTGGTTCTAATTGTGGTGTTCAATTGGTTTTCTACTTCTAATTTATATAGTTTAAATGCTTCTAAGGCATCATCTTTCCCTTTAAGCAAGTAAATATGACAGTATCTAGTACAGTCATCTATGAAAGTGACAAACCATTTTTTACCACCTCTAGTTTGGATTGATTTCATATCAATTAAGTCTGAGTGAATTAATTCTAAGGGATTAGAATTTCTGTGGACATTTTTCTTAAAGGGCTTCTTTGTATATTTTGATTCTACACAAACTTCACATTTATGTTCATATTCCAAATTTAATTTTGGAATGCAGCCAGAGTTTGCCAATTTGTTCAATGATTTATAATTTACATGACCAAGTCTACCATGCCAGATATTCAATGAGACAACAACATAAGAAGAATCAATTTTATTAACTTCAATAGAGGTTACAGATAATTTGTATGGGCCTTCAGCCTTATAGCCCTTTCCCACAAAATCCTTTCCCTTAGTGATAATCACTTTCCCAGACTCAAATACAATCTTAAAGCCCCTTATCATCTAGCATACCACTTGAAACGAGATTCTTGCAGATGTCTGGTACATGTAAAACTTCATTCAATGTGAGGATTTTCCCAGAGGAGAGCTTCAGCGAAACTTTTCTTTTTCCTGCAACCTGTGCTGCAGATGAATTACCCATATAGAGTTTTTCCCCTTCTCCTACCGTCTGATAGGAGGTGAACATGTCTTTACTTCCGCAGACATGTTTGGTAGCTCCAGAGTCTACCCACCAGTCTCTCACATTGGTAACTAAGTTAACCTCAGACACCGTGCCAGAAAACTCATTCTTACTACTATCAACTAAATTTACATTTGATTTCTTAAAATTAGCATCTTTGCGTTTTCTACAATGAATTGCCATATGGCCAGACACACCACAAACATAACATGCTCCCTTAATTTTACCAATAGCAGATTTTGGTTTTTGAAAGGTACCTTTTCTTTGCGGGCCAGGCTTGCGCTTGTTGTGGTCCAGACTTAGATTAGCAAATTTGTGTTCGATGACGTGAGCTTTGTTTGACATGTCTCTTACAGAAGAAACATTCTTGTCCTTTGAACACAGCAATTCTTCAACTTGGATTTTCTTGCCCAATTCTACCATGGAAATTTCACCAGTTTCATGCCTTAGTCTTCTCTTGTATTCAGCCCAAGAATTTGGCAATTTTTCAATAACAGCAGAAACTTGAAATGTTTCGTCAATAACCATTCCTTCAGCAATTATTTCATTAATAATTTTTTTGCAACTCCAGAAACTGCTCAACCACTGATTTATCATTCATCATTTTATATTCCAGAAAACGTGCAACCAAGAATTTTTTACTTCCTGCTGTTTCTGCTTCATATTTATCTTGTAGTGCAGTCCATAGATTATAAGCATTGAAATTATCCTTAGCATTGTAAAAATCATATAGAGCATCTTCTAGGCAGTTTAAGATATGATTTTTGGCCATATAATTACTTCTCTTCCAACTTTCTAAGTCCTGTAATTTTTCAGGTTCATTCAGAGACTCATCAAACGGCTTCAGAACCATCTCATCTAGCATGTGGAAACTCAGGAAAAATAACATTTTAGAGTGCCATCTTTTGAAGTCCTTTCCAGAAAATTTCTGAGGTCTGTCAACATCAGTCTTCACCATTGTTACAGAAGAAATTTTTTCAAATAATACAGATATTGAGTTAAGAATGTTGGAGAATATTCCTGTAACAGTAAGCAAACCAAACAGAAACTTGAAGGAGATTAATCGTTAGAACAAAACAGCACAATTCAGACAACCACACAAGCACAGAGAGATGGAGTCGCATGTTCAACAGACTGCCCTTAACTCAATATTTGTCAGGTACACCTTTAAAAAGATGTTGCTATACCTTTAAAGATGACAAATTTGAATCCAGGATAAAACCACCTGATACCAACCCAGTTAGCAAGACTCGTTGGCTCGTTGTGAACTTAACAGTAGAAGAAAATGAAGAAATAAACTATTGCGTAAATCAAAGCAAGAAGAGGGGAAAAGTCGTCAGGTCAGTGGCTGCGACTACGGTAAGTAAAAATCTGACTTTTGTTTTTCTTTTATAGAAGAAGAAGATTGTTGAATTATCAAACGGTAAAAAATCAATTAATTAAACATATTTAATTCGAGATATTTAATTAAAAGATTTTATTATTAAACCTGATTTAATTTACAAAATCAAATCGGTAAAATACTTAATGTACAAAATTAAAATATAAAACCGTTGGATCTTTGATGGGAACACGCAGGCACACGCAAGGCTCACGCCAATGGTCACACCAAGGGTCGCACCAAGGCTCACGCAAAAGCACACGCAAAAGCACACGCAAGCTCCGCAAGCCCGCGTCCCGCGGTGCTTCGGTGCGAAGCACCGCACATGTGTGCATTTGCCCACTAGTCCATTTCCTAAGTCCATATCCAATCCACTAGTTCTTTTTCCTTATGTAGAACGTTTGTGGTAAAGAGGATAAACTTCCTCCTTGGTTTGCCCAATATGGGACAAACCAAAGGTTTCTCATTCACTAAGAAGTGAAAATGGATGGCTCTAATTTTCCACCCCAAGTTTGGACTAGTGACCCTTGATCCCACTAAGATATATTAAGTAACAAAAATCATTTTAAGTAAGAATCCATTTTTAATTCTAACACTTCTTCGAGATAAACAGTTGTTATAGAGGTCGATCCTCTTCGGTTATCATTCTTCAATTCTGCTTCTGTTGTTGACGAAGTTGTTCATATACTTTGTTTTCTCTTCGGACTTTAAGATTCTACATTATTGACCAATGATGAAATCTAGCGTATGACTTCTAAAAAAAAGCATGTTCTAGTTTGAAGTAGACTTTGTTAGAATTAAAAATGGATTCTTACTTAAAATGATTTTTGTTACATAATATATCTTAGTGGGATCAAGGGTCACTAGTCCAAACTTGGGGTGGAAAATTAGAGTCATCCATTTTCACTTCTTAGTGAATGAGAAACCTTTGGTTTGTCCCATATTGGACAAACAAATGAGGAAGTTTATCCTATTTACCACAAACGTTCTATATAAGGAAAAAGAACTAGTGGATTGGATATGGACTTAGGAAATGGACTAGTGGGCAAATGCATACATGTGCAGTGCTTCGCACCGAAGCACCGCGGGACGTGGGCTTGCGGAGCTTGCGTGTGCTTTTGCGTGAGCCTTGGCGCGAGCCTTGGCGTGTGACCATTGGCGTGAGCCTTGCGTGTGCCTGCGTGTGCCCATCAAAGATCCAACGGTTTTATATTTTAATTTTGTACATTAAGTATTTTACCGTTTTGAATTTGTAAATTAAATCAGGTTGAATAATAAAATCCTTTTAATTAAATATCTCGAATTAATTATGTTTAATTAATTGATTTTTTACCGTTTGATAATTCAATAGTCTTCTTCTTCTTTAAAAGAAAAACAAAAGTCAGATTTTTACTTACCCCAGTCGCAGCCACTAAACCTGACGACTTTTCCCCTCTTCTTGCTTTGATTTGTGCAATAGTTTATTTCTTCATTTTCTTCTATTGTTAAGTTCACAACGGGCCAACGAGTCTTGCTAACTGGGTTGGTATCAGGTGGTTTTATCCTGGATTCAAATTTGTCATCTCTAAAGGTATAGCAACATCTTTCTAAAGGTGTACCTGACGAATATTGAGTTAAGGGAAGTCTGTTGAACAGGCGACTCCATCTCTCTGTGCTTGTCTGCATTGTGCTGTTTTGTTCTAACGATTAATCTCCTTCAAGTTTCTGTTTGGTTTTCTTACTGTTACAGGAATATTTTTCCAACAGACTTTTTACATAACCAAGATGTTTTGCCATTTACACCGAAAACTTTCTAAGTTTGACATACCAATATTTGTAGGGTTCAAATAAAACATGCTCTAACAACATGTGAAAACATGTATATCAAAAAACAAGGTGAAAGACATATGTGTTTGTCATAAAGTGCAAGTTAAAATTAGAAATCTTCGTCATTTGATAACGAAGAGAAAAAGTATCCATATTCATCAATGGAATATAACATATTTTCGGTTTGGTTTTCTTTCTTAGTTATTTGTCTAGTGTTTGGAAATCTACTATGATCACCAACCATAAAACTGGTTAACAATATTTTAACTGGATATGATAGCAGTTTCGGTTTGGTTTTCTTTCATTGCATCCATTATTTCACATTGAGAACAAATACCTGGACCTCTGCCAAGTGTTTAAATGGATCCAAGCCTAACACAACAGGGAGATTGAAAGAAAAACAAAGTCATTTCTACACATTTAGATCCAAGTCTATTTTTCCACCGTCTTCGCTCTAGGGATTTTGTCTCTAGAAAATAAGTAGAGACACTGAGGAGTAAGGACCGGAGAATTGAAGGTGATTGTACCATTCATTTTTTTTAGGTAGAAGTTTCCTCCTTGTTACTTCCATACTCGTACCGTTCACACCCCTCCAAGATGGACCTCCATAATTGAGCATGACTATGATTTATTTTTTTATCCCAACAAAAATGATAATATTTCTTTTTTATTTTAACCTAAAGATAGATTAAAATAAAAAAGAAATAGTATCTCTTTTGCTTGGACAAAGGTAGTATTATCTTAAATTAAGTTCAACCTGCTTTTTATATTTTATGCTCCTCCCATAAGCATTAGCGTTATGACCAGTGTTGTAGGTTTTTCTTGGGTACCATATGGTCCAGAACTAGACCCATTTCAAGTAGTAGGGTCCGGTTTATAATGATTCTAGGTTTGGATTTTAATTTAATGGACCCGGCCTCAGTAAAAAAAAACGCACATCCATCGGGTCCGGACATCTGTTGGATCTTTGGAAAACAAGTAAAAACATGTTAAAGAATTTGTTAATTTACTTTACTTTAGTTTAAATCTTATATATTTTCATATAAAATTATTGTTAATCTTTTATTTATGATCTAATTGAATATCAAACTTAGACAAAAAAAAATGGGATGGGATAAAAATCTTAATTCGAAACTAGACTAATTCTTTGTATTTAAACTAAAAATACTAAAGTAGAAGTAAATATGCGGGTACCTGATACCCGCCGGATAGAACCGATAAGGAATCAAAATTTTATCTACCGTC
This sequence comes from Papaver californicum, assembly GCA_023531435.1. Taxonomy (NCBI): domain Eukaryota; kingdom Viridiplantae; phylum Streptophyta; class Magnoliopsida; order Ranunculales; family Papaveraceae; genus Papaver; species Papaver californicum. Next base: position 16,138,800 of record JAJJMC010015859.1, read on the forward strand.
GGATACTGTATTTATTAATGGTTATAATATTGGACCGGATCTAAATCACCCGGTTCAGTTTTGGATAATCGGGTATCTATTGATATCCCTAGATAGACTTTACCACTATCTTAAGGTTTTTCTACCCTCTATTTGTTTACTTGTTGTGACAGTTTGGGTATCATTTATTATATACTAAAAACATTTAAGACCTAATGTTTGGGATTTTAACCATTTGGGGTTATAACAATTGTCAACTGTTAATTGGTCACATCATTATTACATACATTCCTTTATTAATTTGTTGGTATTTTTTCATGTTCAAAAAAGTAAATAAATTCCTCAATTATTTTTTATCTTTAATTATTAAAAAATCTATAGATTTGTAGGATGTTGTTAAAGCATTGTTATATTTAAATTTGTAATTGTCGAATTTAGATATCAAGATTATACTTAACTTTTACCATTAAAGTTTACTTCTTATTTCACTCAATCCGTACTAGAAAATCCCTAGCAACACAGGTAGAGCTGTACATGGCCGGTTTCGGTTTGGTTTCAGGCCATACCAAAACCGAAACCGATAATGCCGGTTTCTAAAAAAAATTACCAAAACTGAACCATTAACCATCGGTTCGGTTTCTATCCGGTTCTATCCGGTTTCGGTTAACCGATTGTTTATGTCTGTTTCCTGAAACTGACAATATAAATCTCAAAAAAAAAATAAAAAACAGCCATTCTCACATTCATACTTTATAAACATTCAAAAAAAAAAATGCAGATTTTAACTGTGTGTTTTCTTCAATGAGATACAATTTCTTTAGTTGTTAACCAATAATCTACATCAAGTATGTCTTGTCATTACAGAATTGAAGCAGAAGAGGAGCTAAACACTCCCATACAGGAGGGATAGAAAATTAACTCACAGACTCTTGAGGAAATAAGACGAAATGAAACAGGAACTGCTTATGGAAAATTGGAGTACTGAACCATTGTTGTCTGTGGCAATGAAGGCACTCTCAAAGAAGAAAAACTAAGCAGAGCAAAGAAGTTGTTGGAACTAGACTGCAGAGACACGATCTCCTAAATTTAGGATCTACTAGAAGAGAAACCTGTGGATAAAAATAAGTATAGTGAGTATTCAACAGACCATGTAAATTTAGGCATCATTTAAAAAGGCATACAGTAGTATAAAAAGCAGTACATACGAACAAACAAGCATCTTAAGCCGAAATACTACGAAGGTTCAGAGTCTTTGTCAAGGTGTTCCCTTACCCATGAAGTATGTTTGCGCTTCTTAGCAGCTGGTGCAGTGACAGTGACAGCATCAGAAACATTGGTAGTTGGTGCAGATGGTTCAGCTGCAGATGGTACTTGTCCGACTGAACTAACTTCTTGACTTGCAGTAGAAGCATACTTCAAATTCATGTCACTTCAACTTAGCTACATTTTAGTCAAAACCCAATTATTCATACCATCCACTTAATAACACTTTGGTTAGATTTGTTAAAGACATAAGAACCTCAACTTAAGAACATTTGTTAAATTCAAATTCATGAAATATGCATTGAAGTACTATAACTAAACTTGTCAGTTGCTCATTAAAATTCTAATATAATGAATAAATGAGCAGATGAGTCTATATAAAACTTATTATGAACATAATAATGGTGATTAAAAGAGATAATAGTATAGGGAAACCAACACAGAATTTCCAACGTCAAAACAAACCAAGTTATGATGATTTTAATAGGTTTGAGCAATCAGAATGTACACTACATATATATACAAACACTTTCAGAACTTAGTATCAAAACAAATTGCACATCAACACTAAGTTCATATAACAAGTAAGAGTTACACATGTAATTAAAGCTTCACATAAGCACTAAGTACCCAAGACAAGCAAGAACTATACCATGAGAAAATTGTTTCACAAATACAGGTACACATGCAACTTAAGCAGCACAAAAAGATAAAATCACCCACAACATATTCATTAGCTTCAGTTGTACCCCTAACATTGTGGTATTTATTTTGATTCATAAGCAACCAAACATCAAATCAAACATACAGATAGCCACAAAAAGAGCCCACTCATTTGGCAAACCTAATGCTTATATATGAGTCTAACTCTAACTTGAACTAAATATTTCTTGGTTTAAAAGGGAAAATGATTAGAGTACATTGAAGTAACTTTGTTCCAATGTAGGACTACCTACACACAGACACAGAAATATTATGTACATTACCTTTCAGAAACATGAGGGCTAGCTAACCTTGTTATGGGTTAACACAATATTGGTCAGCAAACTAAAGAAAAGTTTATCATATCTTGAGTAAGAGAAGCTAATAAAATTTTTGTTGTTGAACAGTTTCCTAATACTGCTGGTTTTATCATATCATGTAGAGTAGATTTAGATATTCTGTCTCTAACGGTGAGTACACCTGAAGCTGAATTTGGTGATCAAGATGGTAAACTCCATGAGTACAGAAAAGAAGAGAGACCAAGAACACCTAATAATAAGTATCACCTATCCGTACAGGAACACACATTAGAAACTTTAAACCTACTTCCTTAACATGATTTTTTTTTTCGAAAAGAAAGAAACCAAGAAGAACCCACAACATAACATAACATGCACCATTACTAAAAACTAAACTAAGATTGAGAACCCACAAAAAATTAGAGTTCTTCAAATTTCAGATGAACCCTAATTTTTAAATTCTAATTACAAGTACTTACTGTTGCTGGTGTTGAATGAGAATCTAAATCTTCCATGATTGAATCAAAGTGAAGGGACAACACAGATGGGTGCAAAATCAATCATGCAAAATCAATCAGAGAGGTTGATGCAGGAAGAAGTTAGCTCTGAAAGTGAACATGAAGAAGCAGAGACTAAAAAACTGCAGATATCACATACCTTTTACTGATGCAGGAAGAAATTTGGAACGAATTGTCATCTACTGAGCAGTCGGAGAAGAAGAAGAAGAAGAAGAAGAAGGTGGGAGGCTGCTGCTAGGGCTGTCGAAGTAAAGAAGAAGAGAAGAGGAAATGTGAATTAGGTTTAGGTCTCTATTTATATATCAGGGTGATTGGAAGGTGTAGATTTAATCTATCAAGTATACTAAAATCTATATCAACGGTCACTAATTTCCGGTTTTCCATGGTAGTTCGGTTCGGTTTTGAGCACAAACCAAAACTGAAACCGTTACTATCGATTTTTAAGTTTTTTTTACCAAAAGTCTTCCATTACTAAACGGTTCGGTTCGTGTCGTTTTAGCGGAAACCCGTTTCATGCACATCCCTAAACACAGGGAAAATAATGTTGTGTTTGGTTCTATTGGTATAAATTTTAAATTAATAAGCATACAATTTAGAATTTTTAATAATCTATTGTATTTAAAAATATCATTAACCTATTAAAGAGATAGAATAAAATTAATTTTGTCAGTTGTCCGGAAATTAGTTGGTTAAAATAACCATTTTGGTTATTAGGGAAGTTTATAAAAGAACCTTAGATATTTATACAGTATCCAACTTTAACAGTCTTTTACATCCAGTAATTCAAAATTAAAGGTTATATCCAATTATGTGAATTTAAAAATTAAAAATAAAAATAAACAGGTGTAAGTACCTTCGACTATGGACCAATCAATTGGACTATTCACACCATCCCATGAACTCTCTTTCTCATTTCGCTCTGCTACTTTATCTTTGTAACATAAATAGTTATCTTCTTCATATAGCAGTTATATTCATCCATTAGTAGTTATCTGCATCTTCTCCATTGAATTTTTTTAACCATCTTTTTTTCTTTTTTTCCGAATTTTAATTTAATTTAAGATCCGAGTAGAATTATCTATGTAATATATATTTAAATAAAATAAATTGCATCATAGCAATTAATATGGTAGTATTGTTTGTGCAAGTCTGTGCCATTACGGTTTCTCATACATCCTGGAGGGTTTTAGATTTTGTTCAATCTTTCCTTAAACCATCTACAGACGTGATGATCAGAGATTATAGAATTCAATGTTGAATTTTAACATATTACTTCTTTTATAAAAGCATTTTATCTTCTCGGAGAGTATCCAACAAAATGGTATAAACCATTAGAAAATTTTAACTCCCTTATCGATTTTCATATATTTATTACAAAATTTTATTTCGATTTTTTTCAAATCCAAATTATTGTATTAATCATATATTTCGATTTATAGATGTAATCGAATATTATATAATTATATTTATTATCAATCTAAGTTTGGGGTTTTTATGCTTCTAAACCCTTCAATCGACACACCTTATAAATAAAATGATAACAATTAAGTGGTTGTTTAGCCTTCAATTTTCCAAGTTTCAAATGTTTTAAACGTTTTTGTTATTTTTAAAAGGATCGGTGGTAAATACTAGCTAAACTAGATTATTTTACATTATTGCGCACTTGGAAATTAAGCCTTTTTTTTACCCCCACTTGCATCATTTGCATTCGAGGATATCAAGTGGCGCATAGCTTAACTGCAAACAAAACCACGCAAGTCTTAAGACTCTTAACTACGATTTCTATTTCCTCATTAACTCAGATTATAATCTGTAGATTAAGTTTTACTACAATGAGCTTGGTGGTGCTTATTGCGCACCACTCAAAATAACACTTGGTACAATTTTTACTATATATTGATTTATAAGTTGGGATGTGCCCAAAAGTATGCAAGTAGGCCAACCAATGGTGCATTTATGTAAGTTGTAGGCTCGGATTCCTGGAAAAATGGCCTTGAATCTGGGAAAGCATCTGAACTATTTGGCCCCCCAACAACAGCTCCAACTAACAAATTAGGATTAGGATTTGGACTATTGAAGTAACGTGATCCATCCTTGCATCCAATATGAGATGGGTGTGCCTTTACTGATGGAAGCGAACTCCCTCGATGATGAATACGTAGTGGGTACTTGGAACCATATCCGACCATGTACGACATCTTCAATGGATTATCACCTAGAATGTAATCCACCTGTTAAGTGTAAAGAGAGTGTAAGTAGGGGAATTGACGGTATAATATATAAGTGTGTGAGAGTAGAAGCATGCAGCATACCTGACGTTTAGCCAAGTATCTGAGAGTAGAAGCAGAAGCTGATTGCTGACCGCAATCAATGATCTTATTGGAATGGCTTAGATAATTAGAGTAGGCTAGAAGTAAGAATGATAAGGACGTTACATGTTGCATGTTACTTGCTCCAGCTTTGAATATTAATCCACCTAATAAATTTACACATTCCAAACGTATAAAAAGGAAAATAACGATAAAGTTAAGTGATAGTGATCTCACACAAACGGTGGAAAGTTTATAAGATATGACTTTATATTTGACAGTCATTAGATTCTATAAATTAATTACTGAAGAGAAACTAAAAAGTTTAAAAATGTACCCGGGGAGTATTGAACATTAGGATTAGATATTCCTGGCAGTAATGAACAGATAAAATTATCAGCATTTTGTTGAAAAGATTTGAAGTAATTTGCCTTCCCCATCAACACTTCCTGCAACCAACAAATCAACAGTCAGTATTAGTTTTAACTAATTATTAAAAAATTCCCGACAACTAATTCTGACTAGTCTGATGTATTTATTTCTCCGATGAATAATGCGGTGAGCTAAGGTAATTGCTAACCCCGACAGATTCCGGTGAACAGGAGTTAAGGATGTATGATTAATTAGGACATTAGCTAATAATTAGTATTAATCATGATCGGAGAATTTTTGTCATATTTGAGGTGAATTAAATACTACTCGTACTTAAAAAAGAGAATGGTGAGAAATCAGTAACGTGATCTACCACCTCTAGTACACGGACTATAGAATCTATATGTACGTACGGAACCACTTTATCAGAAAAGGTAGTGATCACATGCTTAGCTGACTACGGAAGTGAGTTCATACGTGACTGATTTGTAACTTTCTTACTGGATAAAATTCGATCAGAATAAGCCACGTTATCAACCATGTGACTAACCATGCCTTTTCCTGATCAAAAGATAATGGCCTCAAATATGGGGAGCTGTCAAACTCTTTCTCACTACTCTGTCGATACCCACGTGGAATGGTTTAGCATTCCAAACAGATCGACGGGACCCACACGAAGAAAAGCGGGACCTCGATAAGTCAAGGAAAGGAGAATTTAATCAAATCTCTTTTCACATGATATGTGATTTTCTTTGGTTGAATCATCAGATTTTTCTTACGGAGAGATGGGATTAGACTGAGGCCCCGTGAAAAATGAAACTGGACCATCTTAAATCAGAACGTTGGCAGGGTATTACTGTCTTTAACGAAAAATATCTATACATGGTACTATGTACAGTGATATAACGGTCATAAAATATGCAACCAGCAATAAAGACAAGAAAAACAATCAAAGATCTAGCTATTGGTCCTATAATTCTCTCGTCTCTTCTACATTCCATACGTACAGAGCCAGTAATAAAGATACCATTCATAATTCAGTTACGTAGAAACAAAAGTTGTTTTGTTTGTCGACGGAATAATGAGAAGAAATACGCGAAAATTGTTGAAAACATGCACTGATGCACATGATATGCTTTTGTTATAAGCTGATAGCAAAAATTCAGAAGAGCCGGTCTGAAAGGATAAGATGGATAATATACAGATATACCTTGGAAATGAGGACGTTAATTCCGGCATGCTTGTTATCCCAACCGAATTCATTAATACTATCTCCAGCACCTAGAACTTCCTCGTTCCTCACTATATACTCTCTGTATTCGCGCCTCCTTGATGCTTTATGCAACCATGCCGCACCCCAAAGCAGCTCATCCTGTTATATCACCACCACCATTATATTTTATTGTTACTACCGACCAGATTCGAAACATAAATTAGAGACGCCTTGAAATCTAACCTGATATCCATTCACGTCACAGTAAAATGGACAAACTGCAGACTTCAAACTGTTACTATACGCACCCCGGTGTTTGTCAGCAAACCTGAATACCTACGCCCAATTAATTAACAAGCTAATTATTAATTACAAAGCGAGATATTTGGAAGCAAAATGATTCAGTGAGGTCTACAGGACTTACTTTTACAGCACGATCAAGTAATATACGTGAATAATTAGGATCGCGTTTACGGAAAACGATAGAAGCTGCAGCTAAAGCAGCGGCTGTTTCACCAGCAACATCAGAACCAGGATGGGACGTATCAATTTTATAAACGGCTCTTGATGTATCCATATCTTCAGGTCTTTCCCAACAATTATGATCAGATAAAGCATCACCTACTTGAACATACACAGTCCCTTTAACAGACGTTACTTTTAATAAATAATCCGTTGCCCACCTAACGGCTTTAACAGCCTGTTTTAACTCTGGTCCCATATTTTTACCAAAGTCAATAACACCCCATGAGAGTAATGTCGCTGTAAAAGCCATCGGGAAACCAAATTTAATGTTATCTCCAGCATCATAATAACCGCCCGTTAAGTCTAACTGCAAAATTCAAACACCGGCCGGAATTAGTTAATAAGGATATATGTATAACGGGGAGTAGGGAAATTACATATTGAAATTAGCTTACTCCGACTGTAGAACCATCTTTGAGTGCAGAATCACGACGCCATTTGATACGTTGATCTGGTGGAAGTTTTCCTGATCTTTGACCTTCGAAAAAAAGTATGCTTTTACGAAGAGCATCACCGTAATTGTGACTAGTGGCATATGATGGACAATGTACTGTGAAATACAAAATCAGAAAGAATTTTACTATAGAAGAAGAAGAGGAAGAAGGAAGAAAAAGAAATTTTGGCGCCATTTTAGTAATGTAGAGGGAGAGAGACGGTGGTGGAGGTGGTGGAGAACGAAAAATAGTGAAGAGTGGAGTGAATTTTATAAGAAGGGATGATTATTTAGCTTTGGATTCTCTAAGGGGATGTGACACGTGGATACTTCTGATTGGTAGCTCGGTCCAATGTAAACAGGGATTGACCGGTTTCTTTAAAGGGGTTTTTTTGTAAGTTAAGCTGCTTAATACGATTAAAGGAACAAAAATGTTGGTATCTATTTACTGTTACCAGAAAAGTGATTTTGTTCTATCGGATATCATTCCGAAACGGTTGCTGAATCCTAAATTCATGACGTACTAGAATATAGAAGCAGACAGATATTGTTTCATTAAAATTAGAATTTTTTTACTTTTAAAAAATATTTTGAAATTATGTTTCAAACTAAGTCGAAAATTACATTTAAAAATTCCAAATATCCTTATATTATATAAAAAAAAATTAAAAGAAAATTAAAAAAAAAAAGAGCAAAATGAAAATTACCAAAACCTTTATTTTATTGGGGCTTTAATTTTTTTAACTAAATCATGAAGGCTCAAGTTCAAGATTTTATTTTCTACTAACAGTTATATTTAGTAAAAGAATTATCACATGATTAAATATCAAAAATTCAAATGTAGACAGAGAACTACTGTAACAATCTTATTATTTAAAATTAACAAGTTAAACAACCCAAAAATGAATTAACAAGTTAAACAACCCAAAAATGTTTTAAAATTAATCCTATGGAAAACCTTAGAACGAGGACATCGTAGAAAAAATATCGTAAAAACAAACTATAAAAATAGATACATTCTCCAAAATAAGAATTTAATTCTAGATTTTAAAGTTTCACTTGATTTTAAACCTTATAACAATCGTTAACGGTCTTGTTTAAGGGAACGATCATTATATTATCTATTTTAGTGTGATCCAATCTATGATGACCTTTAGAAGAGATCAAATTTTTCTAATCTTGGATACCAAATCGGTTGATTATTATTGACTAAATCTAAATGGTTGTTGATGGGGATTAATCTTTTTCTTACCGACTTTTGCCATCTTTAAATCCTGAATTATATATAAAGAGGTATGATTGGTTAATGTAGTTATTTTTACATTATTTTGCAATTTCAACATCAATTCGGTTCTAAAAAAACATCTTCAGTTGAATATTATATCCAAAGCTTATTGATGGAGATTAATTCTGTTTTTTGGTAATTAATCATGAAAAATTACATCTAATTTTTTTTGTTAGTTAATTAATAAGAATAATAATATATTTTAAATGACATTTAGATTTTTAACTCTCTAACGTTCGGAATTTTTTTATTGCTTTAGAATTTTGTGGTAATTTCGTGAGATAAAAATTAAGAGGGAGAGAAAACAATTGTATTTTACGCTAATTAAAAAATAATGTATAAAAATGGTATGAGGTTAAAGGAAAAAAGAAGAATTAGTTCGCATTTGTCAATTTATTACCCATATTTATACATAATATTTATGATGAAAATGAATTTAAAAAAAAAAGTTTTATTATTGGTTTCTTGTATAATTTGTAATTTAATCGAGCCTTTTTTATAATAACTATATAGAACAAGGTTTTAAATACGGGTTATTTTTTTCTTTAAAAAATGTTATTAAAATGGTCTCGACATTACGTTCCGTTGTTCTCTATGACAACGGCATAATTAGGATCGTTTTTATTTTATAACACCTGATATCATCATTCATGTATTTTCTGTTTCATGATGTCAAATAGCAAAGACGATAGTTCTTTGAATAGAAACTTATTATTGAGGTTGCAAGATTTTTTATCATGGGCTGCATTAGGATCCAAATGTCCTAAATATGGATTGGGGGTTTAATATGTAGTAAATGTCAAAATTAAAATTACCCTATTAACGTAACCTAAATCTATAACTATTCCAAAGAAAAAACATCAAATCTATTCTTTTCATTATCTTCTTCATCCGTTTCTATTTTTCTCTCTCCCTCAAAAAAATTTCCCGAATGACAATCATCGTTGAATCGATATGACTTTTATCAGGTAAGAATTGAAAAATCCACCATTTTTTTTGTTTTTGATTGTTTATATAGGTTAGATTGTTCGAAATTCAATTTTAAGTTTTAATTTCACGAACCACCAATGACTGAAAATTGATAAACTCCCATCCTTAAACAACAAACTACGACTAAGAATTGATGAACTACCAAGCGTCAGCTAAATAATTATACAATTACGGTTAGGAAATGAATAACTCCTGGACGTAAGTTAGATTTAATTTTTTCTATTACGATTGAAAAAATTGAACTCCCAACCGTAATGACTCTGAAATTTTCAATTACGACTGAGAAATAATAAAAACCCAATCGTAAATAGGATTTTAGGGCTAGGTTACTCTTGAATCCTAGTCGTTGGTGGTTCTTAATTTTTTTCTTCTTAAAAACAAGTTTTATTTAATTTTCAAACAGTAACTATAAATCAATTTATTAATCTAATCTACGCTAACACTAATAATTAATTAACTAAGCTAATTAAGTTTATTAACACAAATTAACAAAGAGTGGTTTAGCCATTATCAAAAATTATAGAATAAAGGGTTACTGAGGTTACTATTAAATGACACTAATTTATCTTCTTGTCAAACCTCAAAGATGCATCCCCAATAGTATATTTTTTTACAGAACATGAGTCGTGCCTAAACTAATTATTCAAGAAACCTGTTATTGAGGTTGTAGAGGGGAAGTTTTGAGGGCTGATAAGATGACAAAATAGGATCATCAAATAGTAGATACAAAATCCATTATCCATAGATTTTTTATAATGGCTAAATCATCCTCAACTAATTATTGTTAATGAACTAACTTAATTAATTTAGTTAATTAAATGTTAGGGATTAAATTAGATTAATGAAAATGATTAATATATAGATTTGGAAAATCATAATAATTATTTTTTTCAGTCAACGAATGAATATTTATAAACTCCGTAGCGGTAAATTACTTATACGGCTGGGAACTCATGGACTCCTAACCGTAAACTAAAATTTACGGTTAGGAGTTGATGATTTTCTAGCCATAAAATACTTATACAACTAGGAAATATTTTTAAATCTATTAAACCTTCCTATTTATGTTTCACCCTTCATATCATGTTACACCTTCTTATTATACATATAACAAAGTTCAAAATCATAGCAAAAAAAAAAAAACAACAAATTTTATGCAAATTTTTGTATTCACTTATGGCCATCAATCAAGGTATCGAGCTAGTCGTAAGTGAACCTAATGCTAGAAAATACTAGCATCGGTTGAGATTCTGGTTTGCAATTTACAGTCTACGTCTAGGAAAATACGTATACGGCTAGGAATTTTGTTTTTCATATTAATATACGGTTAGGACGGCTAGGAGTACTTCATTTTCCAACTGTAATAAGTTGATAACATCCAACTTACGGTTGGGAGTTCACCAATTCCTAACCGTAACTACAAAATTATCTAACATAAGGCTGGGTGTTCATGAGTTCTCAGCCGTAATTTGTTGTTTACGGCTAGGAGTTCATCAGTCCTAGTCGTATGTAGTTTAGAAAATGAAAACTAAGTGTTAATTTCATCGGATCACTAATAAAAAAGAGAAGATGAAAAAGAATAGATTTGTTAGAACACGGGTGTGTTTCACACATGTGCAACACTGTTATGCTGACAGGTATCAGTCTTAGGTGGGTTTTATGTTATGTCTTTTTCTGTTGATGACTGGTAGTTCAGCTCATCCCTTTTACAGTCAGTTGTAATGAGTATAAGAGTTGAGACTCTACTCTCTTTTTGTAACAATGAAAATCAAAATATTGATATGAAATGAATCTAAGAGAAATGTTCAACAAAAATCTTTCTTTCAATATACTATCATACTACTAAATTCAATCTTCATTTTTATTTAAAGGCGGAGCAGTATAAACACATAGCTTTAACTTTCAAACCTCCTTCAAAACTGTCAACTACAAATTACTCTCTATGGAAATCACAAATTGTTCCATTACTTCAAAGCTACAATCTGCTTAGATTTGCTGATGGAACTTTCCACTGTCAAACGAAGTTTTACAGAGTAATTCTCCTGCTGGTGCTGCAATTCTAGATGATTCATCATATGAAAATACTGATTCTGAAAATGAGTTTGTGCGTAATCCAACTTATTCTTACTGGATAAATCAAGATCAAGCGCTTCTTTCATGGTTATCTTTTGCTTGTGCTGAGGAAACACACTTGCAAGTTCTCGATTACACATTTTCTCATGAGGCATGAACCAGATTGGAACATAATTTCAATTCTACTACGAAGTATGTATTGATGCAATTAAACAAATCTGATCAATTTTAGGAAGAGTTCTGATTTTATGTTAATATACTTCAACAAAGCAAGATCAATTGCTCATCAATTAGCTCAAACTGGCAGAGCAATTTCAGATGAAGATCTGGTGTTTCGCATTTTACAAGGCTTACCCTCTGAGTTTAATGCGTTCAAGACCTCCATCAGTACTCATCAATTAAGAATGATAATCTAGTTACATCCTCAAAACTTCTTGATTTACTTATTTCTGAGGAGGCGAGGGTAAATTCTGAGTCTAATCAAGATCTCACCACTGCTTCTGCAAATGTGACACAACAAAAATATTTTGTAACCTCTCACTATCATTTTGATCAACATCATTGAAGTGCACCTATGTCTAGTACTTATTCACCTTATTCAGGTAATCCTCCATCTTACTCTTCTTTTACACCAACATGGCATTCTCATTCACAGAGAGGTACATTCAATAGATTCACTAGTTTTCGTGGAAATAGATCTGCTGGAAGATTTAAAGGTGGTAGATTTGAGAATGGTGGACGTTTGAATAGATATGGAAATCCTAATACTTTATATCCACCTCCTATGAAGTACAATTACTATATCCAATGTCAAATTTGTCAAAAACCTGGTCATTTTGCTTAAGAATGCAGGTACAGATATGCTACAAATGATAATACTATGGCTTAGGCATATCATACTGATATTATTAATGAAGATTATGATGAGTTTTGATGTCCAGAACCTGAGGCATTTGTAATTTATAATGATGACACTCCTACTTCTACTTCTGGTTGGGTTCTTGACTCTGCAGCTACACATCATATTACATCTGATTTGTCTAATCTGAATTTACATTTTGAATATCAAGGAACTGATCAAGTGTGTATGGAAATGGCTCAGGTTTGCACATTACTCATATTGGTTCTTCTTTCTTTCACAATGATAATGCTAGGTTTACTTTATCTAATATGCTTCATGTTCCTTCAATCACAAAGAATTTGATTTATGTGCATCAGTTTACAAAGGATAATAATTGTTATTTTGAATTTTATTCTGCTGAATTCTTTGTAAAGGATATTATCTCCCACAAGGTTGTCCTGCATGGTCCTGTTAAGGATGGTTTCTATCATCTGGAGTTCACAATAGCACAATTAAAGCAAGCAATGGCTTCTCAAGTTTCTACTTCTACTAGCTGGTATCACAAGCTAGTTCATCCTGCTTTAGTACTTTAAAACATGTTTTAGCTTCTGTTGCAGAGGTTATTCATAACCATTTATCTACTCATATTTGTTCTGCATGTCAACTTGCCAAGAGTCATGCCTTACCTTATCCATCTGTCTCTTACAATAACAATAATGTCTATGGTCCTTTGGAACTTATTCACAAAGATGTATGGGTATCTCCCATATGTTCAATCAATGGATACAGATATTATGTGTCATTTATTGATGTCTTTAGTAGATTTACTTGGCTTTATCCATTGTCTTATAAATCTGAGGTTATGGCTACTTTCATAAAATTTAAAAGTCATGTGGAAAATATGTTTTAGAGGAAAATTAAACTTGTGCAATCAGACTGGGGAGATGAATATAGAAATGCCTCATTTTACTTGGATTCATGTGGCATAGGACATAGAGCCTCTTGTCCTCATGCTCATGCTCAAAATTGAACAACATAAAAGAAACATAGGCACATAGTGGAAACTGGTTTAGCTCTTCTTTCACATACATCTCTGCGACTCACTTATTGGTCATTTGCTTTTGAAACTGCTAATTTTCTTATCAATAAACTACCAACACCCACTTTTAAGCAGCTATCTCCACTTGGATGTTTATATCGACTCAAACTAGACTACCAATTCTTAAAAACCTTTGGTTGTGCATGATATCCTTGCATGAGATCGTTTAACTCTCGTAAACTTGAACCTAGATCTGTCAAGTGTATCTTTCTAGGATATAGCTTAATGCATAAAGGTTATAGGTGTTTAAATCCTCTTACAAACAAGATTATTATCTCTAGAGATGCTAAGTTTGATGAGAATGATTTTCTATATGCCACTTTATTTCAAAGCATGGATTCTGATAATTCTACTTTATCTACAATGTCAGTTTTTCCTTCTATCACAGTTTCATCTACCACACCAGTCTCTTATGAAGCAGACATTCCTTTGTCTGACTTACAAGAATTTCCACCTTTGCAACCCACACTTTCACCATCTATATATCCACATACCAATACATTATCAAAGAAAATCTCAACTGTCAATGACCATTCCATGGTTACTAGAGGCAAAAGAGGTATTGTAAAGCCTAAAGTTTATGCATCTGAGGTTCAATCTGTTTGTGGAGATATCACAGTTCCAACTTGTTACACTGAAGCTTGTAAGGATCCCAGGTGGAGGACATTTATGGATGATGAAATAAATGCTTTATTACAAAATTGGACTTGGAAACTGGTTACTGCAGTTATGGGTCAAAATATCATTGGATGCAGGTGGATTTTTAGGATAAAGAGGAATGCAGATGGCTCCATTTGAGAGATACAAAGCAAGACAGGGTTCTAAAGGCTACAATCAAGTTGAAGGAACTGATTATCAAGATACATTCATCCATGTAGTGAAGCCTACAACTGTGCACATGGTTATCTCTATTGCTCTTTACAAAGGCTGGTAAATCAAACAATTTGATGTTAAGAATGCCTTCTTACATAGGTTCTTATCAGAAGATGTGTTCATGATGCAACCACCTAGCTATACTGATAAATTTCTTCCACACCATGTATCTAAACTTCAAAGGTCCCTTTATGGTCTCAAGCAAGCTCCAAGGGATTGGTTTGATAAACTAAGTCAATTTTTGCTCAAGACTGGTTTTCATGCTTCCAAAACTGATATATCTTCATTTTTCAGAGTCACTGCTACTTCTGCAATCTACTTATTGTTTTATGTTGACGATACATTGATTACTGGAAACTCATCTTCTGAAATTGAAAAACTCATTCTTGAGTTAGAAACAAAATTTGCTATCAAGACTTGGGTGAGCTTCATTTCTTGTTGGGTATACATGCAACAAGGAATTCTATAGGCATACTTCTTTCCCAACAAAAATACATTACCACTTTGTTGATTAAGACTAAGATGAACTTGGCTAAGCCTTGCTCTACCCCAATATCAACAACTACACCTCCTACTGATTCTCCTATTTTTGATGATTATGTGCTTTACAGAAGCACTGTATGTGCTCTCCAGTATGCCACACTATTACTAGACCAGATGTGGCATTTGCAGTTAATAGAGCTTGTCAATTTATGCATGCACCAACAGAGGCACAATGGTCAGTAGTAAAAAGGATATTGAGGTATCTTCAAGGCACCATACTTATGATTTACAGTTTAAAATAGTTATGTCTTTGCAGTTGCAAGCTTACTCTGATGCAGATTGGCCTGGTGACATATCTGACAAAAGGACCACCAGTGGAATGGCAATCTTCATGGGTCCTAACTTAATATCCTGGTGTTCAAGGAAGCAGAAAACAGTTTCAAGGTCAAGCACTGAAGCAGACTATCGTGATTTGGAAGATACAACTTCAGAGAATTGTTTGGGTGCAATCTCTTTTGGTTGAGTTACAATTTGCATCACCAAGAGCACTAGTACTGTGGTGTGACAACATGGGAGCCACTTATCTGACATCTAATCCCATCTTTCATAATCGAATGAAACACATTGAAATTATGTTTCATTTTGTTAGGGAACTAGTTGCAGCCAAGTCATTGGAGATTCAATTTTTTTCTACTCAAGAACAAATTGCAGATATATCACAAAGTGATTGTCTACCTCCAGGTTATGTTTTCTGAGACTCAAGCTCATTGTCTCTAGTCCACCATAGACGCTGGACTTGCGGGGTGGGG